>JADRCD010173626.1:0-30265 GCA_019843815.1 Montemys delectorum | reverse complement strand
TTTTTTTTTTTTTTTATATTTCTGAAAACAAGCTTTATTTAAATAAGGATTTAAATACATTACATAACATTAAAACCAGAGGGGAAAAGAAAACCAAAAGACCAGCTTATTCCTTCACATGGCACTGGGCAGTGGCTCGTACTGAAGCCTCTACAGCTAGCCACACGATCAAAGCTTGGCATTTGTTCCCTTGTCGTGTTTAACTGATGACAGGCTGGCCTCACCCTTCATGTTTCAACATTCCCTGGCTAGGATAGATCTGCTTAAAAAAGACCGCCCTGGTGGTGAGCTAGATGTCCATGACTTCTCTGAAAAGGTGGCCCTTTCTGAACTCTCCCTGGTCAGACACCAGGGCTTCTTTTTACTGCCAGAGACTCCCTCTAGTGACACAGCTGGGGTAGTGTTACCCATTCTGTCTTCAGCTGGGCTGTTCAAGTGGTGACACTCTTCCTAGGGCAGGGGACTCTGTAGAGGGAATCCCAAGGTCTGACATTGCCTTCTGTGATCTCTGGGATTCTTGGCTTGGCTGTTATTGCTTTGTTTCAGGGTGGACACTGCCAGAGCTTACTGCTTAACCTGTTTAAATGAGGGACTTCAAGACTACACAGCATGGCTCTTTTCAGTTTATTGCATGAAGGAGTTACACTAGTCCAAGTTAAAAGCGGACCCCAAATGATTACATTATACAAGCTGTGAGGTTTTTAAACTTGTGACAAGGGACAGAAGGGAAATTCTACTCATTGCAAGGAAATCCTCACTTAAGCTTCAGAGAGCCACAAGCACTTAAAACCCATGAACCTTCAGCTGATCGTCCTTAGCCAGTCCAATCTCTATCAGGAACTGGCATATGTTCTTGCGCTGGTCACCCTGTAGCTGAATTACTTCTCCATATTCTGGATGCTCAATTACAGTACCATTGCAGGCAAATTTCTTCTTAAACGCCTTCACTAGTTTTTTTTTATCGTAATCATCAGCGATCCCTTGGACAGTTGTAAGGGTCTTCCTGCCGTTTCTCTGTTGAATTCTTATATGGATATAATCCTCAGTGCCAGCAGGAAGCAGGTCATCACCCTTGCTTGCATCAGCAAAGGGGTCGAAAGAGTGGAGGTTCTGGATAGCGGACGTACGATACGATTCCTTTTCCTCGGTGGAAACGGCCTGCGGAAGGCGGCTGCGGGAGAAGGCGGGCCGGGGGGACGGAGCGTCGGGAAGCGAGGGGGCTCGAGGGGGAGGCAGCTGAGTCCTCGGCGGCGGCTCAGTGACTGGGGCCCACACATCATTTCTTAAATGAATGTAACCTGTTCTCTGTGGGCTGAGAATGAAGACAATCACTCCAGTCAAATAGCTTTGACCATAGCAGGAAGTCTGTATCCAAAAATTGGGCCTACAATTCACTCCTTGGCACAGCAGAACTGTCAACTCTTAGCTTAGCTACTAGGGAGGTAAAATCCTTTGGTGATGTGAGGGGCGCTGAAGTACAGTCTTATTACAGTGAACTCCAATGTGTAAAAATTGTTCTTATTTTGGGCTTGTACCACAGTAGGAGCCAAGATTTTTAAACTCTATTAAAAACAAAACAAACAAGTAAACAAAAAGACTTTATTATTTATGTTCATTAAAAAAAACTAGTAGTGATGCATTATTTTAAAATATACAGTTAATAGGTTTGGAGTTATTTAAAATTTATATTGAGAAAAACATGTATTTTCAGTATTGCTGCAGATAAGACATAAGACTGTTTAATTGATTGTTTTATATCAAACAATTTTTATACTAATTTTTATTATTAAAATATTTTATACATTTTAAAGAATATGACAAAATAAAAAAAAGGTATTGTAGGTGTTGGGGGGGTCTCTGGGAGGAGTTGGGGGTACAAAAGGGAAAGAAGAATGTGATGTGATTCTATTTACTTAAAAAATGTTTTTAATTGTTAACAAATTCAGATAAACTGAAATTCAGTATCTTATCATAATACAATAAAACTTAAATCAATTAAAAAAAAAAAGACAACCAAGGTAGTATCTCACAGACATGTGTACAGGTCAACCTGCTAAAGACAGTTACTGTGTTGAGACGCTTTTACAGGTAGTCCTCATCGGTCAGGTTGAAAGCTACTGTTAACTATGACATGCGTCAGTTCTAAAGGCAGTGTTAAGGTGTATATGTTGTTTTTCTCATTGCTGTAACAAAACACCTTAGAGAAGCAACTTAAAAGGGAGAAAAGGGTAATTTTGGTTCCCAGTGTCATAAGATTTAAGACCATCATGGCAGGGAAGGCTTGGCAGCCAGAGCTGCTGAGTCTATGGCAGTTGTGTCTCACATTGAGCAATAGGAAGCAAGGAACCAGGGGTAAATATAACTCCAGAGGTCTCACTGACTGCCCTGAAAATAGCATCATGAGCTGGGTGACATTTCAAATTTAGATCATTAAAAGGTAGCAGCAACATAATGGCAGGGCCCTAGTGTCTGGAGATGGATTAGGTGAGGTTTCATGTAAATAAAGGTGGTTTAGTCATAAAGCCCCCATGCTGAAGGAACTCCTACTGGAAAGTGTGAAGACTGAAAGACATGGAGGAACATGGGCTTCTATACCTTTCTGGGACTTCTATACTGGTAGGCTCTTCATAGTCTGACGTACTAGACCAACAGTTCTTAATCTAGACTTCCCTTGGTGGGGGGAGGTCTCTATCAAATGAAATAATTTTGTAGTTGGGGGTCACCACAACATGAGGGCCTGTATTAAAGTGTCACAGCATTAGGTATTAGACACTGAAATATCTCTCTCTTTCTCTCTCTCTCTCTCTCTCTCTCTCTCTCTCTCTCTCTCTCTCTCTCTCTTTCTCTCTCTCTCTCTCTTTCACTGTTAGGCTGCATTCATATTCTGAAACCCCTGTCTCTCCTCCATCTTTTAGTTGAGAACTCTTCTCCTGTCCTTGAACACCCATCTCCCAGGTTGTATGTGTCTGTCCTTTATAGGTTTATCTTCTTTGAAAATTTCCCTGGCCAACTAGGTTGCAGGAACAAGATGCGTCTTTTTATCTACTGTGTCTGGCTGTTCGCTCTTTAATGAGCCCTCTGGAGAGAGATTTTTTTCTGGGCAAGCATGTAGCTTCGTATGGCAGCTATTCCAACAGCTGTTACAGAAGTAGAGATGTATTAAGTGGAGGGTAAACATAGGGTAGATGGGGCTGTCATTACATGAGTATTAGAGGACTGATCAGGAGGCAGAGTGTTGCCCAGAGCTCCGCTTAACCATAACACAGTAAATGTGAGGAGGTAGACTCAGGAATGTCAGAACCTGTTGGGATGTTAGACATTTAGTTCAACTCTCGTGCTAGTGTATGATACCTTGAATCTAAGAGATCTGCAAAGGACAGAAAATTGGTAGATGAAATAAAACTGAATTTACTCATACTTAAAATCTAGTAGTCCCATCTGAACAAAGCAAAGCACAGAAGCAGAGGTCCTGATTCTCTTAGTTTTCTGTTTTTATTCATTTATTTTATGTTTGTAAGTGTTTTGTATGCATGTGTGCCACATGCATACAGTGCCCACAGAAGCCAGAAGAGGGCATTGTTATATTCTTTGCTACTGGAGTTACAGATGGCTATGAGCTACTGTGTAGGTGCTGGGAACTAAATTCGGATTCTCTGCAAGAGCAACAAATGGCCTCAACAGCTGAGCAATCGCTGTACTCTAGCCTCAAGTTCTCTAATTCTTTGAAAGAATTTATCATTTGTCCTATTATTAGCAAAACATGTGTTTAAAACAAAATGGTTTTGGAAAATATTCAATACATACTTACTAAATAAATACTCTCGGTTTTGGAGATCTATACATAGCCAGGATATGTATTTAGAACTTGTATCTTATCACACATCATCTGAAAGACATGGAGATGTAGAATATGAGATGTTTGCCATTGAATTCTTTGTAGTACGAGTCTTAATTGACAGGAAATATATTAGAGTCTTATCCAAAGACACATGCTTATCTCAAGCATAACTGGTAAGCATACATGTGAGCATGGCAACCTTCTGAGGAGGCATCTTAACTGGGTGAAAGGCGTTTTTATGTGTGTTCTCCCGACATTTGGTGGTCCTGAGCATTTTCATAAACCTGTGAACCATTTCTGTGCCTTCCCTTGAAAAATGCTTATTTAAACTTTTTTTTTTTCTGATTTGGGGTTCTTATATTTCTTACTTTTAATTCCTTACCTGATACATAGTTGACAAGTTGACAAATATTTTCTTTCATTCTGTAGGTTATGTCTGCATACTCTTTACTTTACTAAGAGAAGCTTTTTAGTTTGATTAATTTGTCTAATTATGTTTCCTCTGTTTTTAGGGTCTCGTGTAATGAATATATAGCAAAATGCCCATATTTAAACCTTATACTATGATGTGTTTTGATGTATTTTGACACCTATAAAATTGTCATCACAATGAACACAGACACATACACACCAGCAAATTTGCTCTAGTTCTTGGCAGTGCCTCCCTCCACTGCTTTTTCTTTAGCCTTTTACTCAGTAGCTAAGACCTCCGTTCTCTGTTTCCAGCTCCTTGTTAACATTGCTTTAAATGCCATGTTTCATGGGTCCTTCCCTGCCTATGCTGTTGGTACACGTTCAGGTGTGTCATTGGAGAGGCCCAGTGAGACAAGTGAGGACAGCCTCCTCAGAGCATCTTCCTTGAAGGATTTCCTCCAAAGAGTGGACCTACATATATTTCAGAAATAGTCTTTGCAGCTAACTGTATTAGACATGCCTGCAAGAGGAGACTCAGGAACCTCGAGGGCTTGAGGTCACTGCCAGGGTGTCACTTGCTAAATTGCAGTATGTGTTATGAAAGCAGCTCTAAACAACTCTAGGCATCTCTGAAGTGGCCCTGATGCACTTCTGTCCAGAGTGAGGCTTCCAGGGTCCTCATGAAGCAGGAAACTGACTGCAGTCTCTAGGCACTGCTGTTGGCGTCAAGAAAGTCTGTCTGTTAATGGTACCTTCTTCCTTTTCTCACTCTCTCCAACAGGTCCCATTGGAGGAAGGACTGAACAAAGCCATCCACTACTTCCGGAAGGAACTAGAGTACCAGGCTAATAACCAGTACATCCCCAAACCCAAGCCCGCCAGAGTGAAGAAGGGCCGGACGCGCCACAGCTGAGTTAGCCTTACGATATGAGACTGTTTTACCCTTATGAGGTGGACTTTTGTGGGATTTTTTTTTTTTTTTTTTAAAGACTTAAACAGGTGTCATGAAGAACAAACTGGAATTTTATTCTGAAGCTTGCTTTAAAGACATTGATGTGCCTAAAAGCTCCCGTGAAGTCTGCAGACTTTGCCTTGCACTTTTTAAATCTGTCTTTTTTATGTACAACAGCCTAGCTGCATCTCTGCTATTTTCAGGTTTTGTATCTTGCTGTTAGAGTGTATGCTGTAACTGTCACTGACAGTTTTATTTACTAGTTTCTTTGTGAAGCTGAAAAGAAACATTAAATGGGGTGGAAAATGTCAATTTTATTTATAAAAGTGGGTACTTATAAACGAGACGTTACACTATGCATAAAGAATAGAAATCGTGGAGGTATTGTCAGGTGGGTGGTGCACCAGTGTTTATTTGGGGACAGATGAAAGAACTCTGTTGGAAAGCTTTGTATTTCTTTTTTAATTCAGAATTTTCTGAGGTCTAGTTTTTAGTTGCAAACTTGACTTTGAAACATCCCTGTTGGTTCTTGATCAAAGATATTTGAAATCACTACTGTGTTGTGCTGCATATTGGGGTTGGGGGGACAATGTTAACATATTCTTGGTTAACCATGGTTAAATATGCTATTTTAATAAAATATTGAAACTCACCAGTCATGGGTTTTGAGCTATAAAGACTGACTTTCTGCTTTACATCAGATGTTGGGTTGCTGAGAATAATACTTGAGATCTTAGTTTGAGGATATTTTGAGAACATCCAGGTTTATACCATATTTAACTTGATATGTGACTGTTAGAACCATCTATCTGTATGCTAGGTGGGCTGAATCTGTGCATAGGATACACACATGTGTATATGTCTTTATCTGAAATGCTTAAACCAACTGTTTCAAATTTCAGGATTTATTTTGTTTAACTTGGGAATATTGTCCTGAACTATGCAATTTGAGCATCCTCAATCTCAAAGCTGAAGTGTTCTGATGTTTCAAATTCCAGTGTCTCTTCAGCACGGGGAATTTGGGGATTGGAGCCCAAATTCACTGTGGTGTGAAATTTTCAGAACTCAGCCTGGGTTAAGTAAGTTTTGTGTTCTGTAACAGCACAAACCAGGTGAAACAAAAACTTCCATTTTTCTGGTGTGGTATTCAAGCAAGTTTTGCTCACTGAAATGAAAACCTTAAGAGTTTTTATTTTCATGAAGAACTCTCTCAAACTGGGCAGTGGTGGCGCACGCCTTTAATCGCAGCTATTTTATCGCACTTGGGAGGCAGAGGCAGACGGATTTCTGAGTTTGAGGCCAGCCTGGTCTACAGAGTGAGTTCCAGGACAGCCAGGGCTACACAGAGAAACCCTGTCTTAGGAAAAAAAAAAAAGGAAAAACAAACAAACAAACCAAAAACCAAAATACAAAAACAAAAAACCAACCCAACAAAAAAACTCTCTCTAGGATTTTATTTTGCACCTTAAAATAAATGGAAGGAAAGCACAGTGCACACAAAAAGCAGCCTCTCTCCAGCCAGAGTGGCTGGCCACATGGTAGCAGCAGAAACCCAAAACAGATGCCCAAGGAATAAAGGTGTGGACCAGGAGCACATGTAATATCTTATCTAGGTGTATTCTTCAAAACCATGTTGGGCTTTTTAAATTTTTTTTTTAAAGAGGGTTTTTTTTTTTTTTAATTAATAAAATGCTCTAGAATTCAGCCAAAGATGCTCTGACTCTGTCATGCTAAATTTACAAGGAGATTCTGAAACTGGACCAAAGATTGAACATGATGAAAGAAGAATCAAGAATAACCTACACAACATACATACTTGCTAAGCACTTACTTGCTCACTAACTACATCCCCAGCCTCTTTCTCTTAGGCCCCATTATTTTGGTCTGAACTAAATGATACCTCATTTACAGAGATGGAGTGAGCAAGCAGAAGCTTGCTTGGAAATTAGTAATGCTAAATTTGGATCAAAGAAGAATGTAGACAGAAATAGCTCAGAGCTTTATGTATAATTAGGAGTATAGAAAAGCCTGAAGACCCAGAATTCCCTTAGCTTATTACACACTAATATCTGGAATTCTTTCATAAGATTCACTCTTCTGATATCCATAGAATATTTTCAAAGTAGCAGAAGAGAAACTGATGTCTATAATGTCCTCTAAGAAAGTGAATAATGCATGGTAGAAAACACTTGAGTTTTGAATCAAGCATGATAATATCTTAGGCAGAGAGGGAAATAAAATTGAGGGGTGGATAGATGATGGCTGCTGCAGTCCAGCAGAATCTACATGGAGACACCTACTCTTCAGTGCAGTAGTGTTAAGAGAGATGAAGTATGTGTGTTAATTGATGAAACCAGAGGGGGACCTTTTCTATAGGAGTTCCAGTGGCTCTTGCTTGCTACTCTGGGAAGGCACCATCTGTGAATCAGAAAGTGGCTCTTACCAGACGCCAAAATTTGTCAGCACTTTGATCTTTGACTTTGTAGCTCTCAAAACTACAAGTAATAAATTCCTACTGTTTATTAACTACTGAATCTATAACTTTTTTTTTTAATAGCAACCAGAAGCTGCATTTTGGAAGTGGTTTCCTTTGGGATATCACAGCTGTTGCTTATAGGGGAGCGATTGCTACAGTTTGGTCTCCAACAAGGTACAAACCATAGTCTGAGTGCACTGGATTGCAGCTGTGGAATTGAATACAGAGCCCAGCCTTCTAGTCAGGTAGAACTTCATGGCATTATCTTTGATTATGACCCTGGTGGTCCTCAGCCATGTGACCTTGATAGAAGCTGGGGTGAGTCCTGTCTTGCTGTCAAGTTTTGTCTAGTAAGATTGCAGAGAATTTGGAGGTTCTTTAGTGATTCTTCAGAAACAAGAATTGTGAGTTAACTTTGCCATGTGTCTGTCAAAATCATTTGCTTAGTTAACCCAACCTTCCTTGCTGGTTGACTGGTACCTTTGATGAGGTGTTAGAGAATTCTGTAATTCTGAGAATTTGATACCACGGTATCTGGAGGCAAACAAGACTTTTCTGTCTTCATCACCAAGGATAGCCCACATATGTGTCTTGTTTGCCTCTTACTTACCATGATAAAGGTGGGGCCATTTTCATCTACAACTACATTGCAGGAAGGAAAATACAGATTTTCATCAGGAAACTTGAGCTGTGGAGTAGGTGGAGCTGGAATGTAGCTCGAAGGTTCACCTGATAACATTCAACTCCATTTCTTGAAGCACTCAGAGGGTGAAAACTTAATCCTAAAATGGTGCTCCAAGGAGGTGTCATGGGAGGTGCAATTAGGTCAGTCATCCGAGTGCAGCCCCTATGCGTGAGTTCTGGTGTATTATGTTCCCGGACTCCTACCTGTGAAGGCATGGACCACTGCTCTGAGAAGCTGTCACATGTGACTGCTGGAATGGGTCCAAATAAACCTCTTTTCTTTAAACGGTACTATAGTATTTTGCAGCATGAAACATCAATAAAGTGTTTTTGCTGTAGTAACAAAAAAACTCATACAGACTTCAAAGTTTTTGGCTATTTGTTGGATTCTGAAATTTTGATTTATGTACATTGGTTTGAAGTTAAACTAATGTGATATAAAGACCCAGGATTAAGAATCCAAATATCTGATTTAACATCATTTACTAAGTTTAAAATGCAAAGAAGAAACGTTAAGAGAATGAGGTAGATATACACTTTTTATACTTAAGCCGAGTACAGTAAAATCTGTTGGACACTGAATATGAAACAAGTATAAGATCGAATGTGAATAGAAAGGGTAACCTGCCCAGGGACCTCAGAACTTGGGGAAAGATGCACTACTAGGGGCTGTATTGCACTGTCAGAAATTCATATGCTGTGATCTAAATTGTTCCTCAATTCCAGGACCCCGGAATGTAGACGTATGCTCTATAAAGTTAAGTTGTGATAAGGTCTTCCAAGTGGACCCTAATCTCGTCTGACTGGTGTTCTTACAGAAGGAAAATTAAATATCACAATCTGCATTTACAAAGGCCCTGTGAGAACACAGCAAGACAGCTGGGTGTCAGCCTAGATGGCAGTGCGTGCGAAGATATCCTGCTGACAGGGTGTTTTTTAATTATTATTCTTAAGAGAATTTCACTTGTACTCATGATTCAATTCCTCCTAAACACTGGGGTTATAGGCAAGTATTGCAATGCCTGGTTCCTGCCTATTCCTTATCTTGAACTTCCATCCTTTAGAATTACAAGAAAATTATTGTTATTTAAGCCACATACTACATCCATAGTCAGCCTAATAGGCTAACATTAGTGGTAAATTCCCTGGGTTTTCTTTTTTGTCTCAGGAATTAGGATTGTAACCTGGCAGTTAAAAAATAAGTGCCCAACAAAAGCCTGTTCTCTCTAGCCACTGTTAGAGGGACGCAGCTTGGGAGAACAAGATGTTTACTATAATGACTCTACTAGAACCCAGTAGTGCTTAAAATTCTATTCGCTCCTATACTGCAGGTGTGTGGTGGTTTGAATGCTTAGCCATAGAGAGTGGCACTCATTTAGGAAGTGTGGCCTTGTTGGAGGAAGTGTGTTATTGCATAAGTGGGCTTTGAGGCCTTCTATACTCAGGCTCTGCCCAGTGTGGAAGAAACCTTCCTCCTGGCTGCCTGCACAAGACGAGTCTCCTGCTACTTCCTTTAAATCAAGATGTAGAACTTTGCTCTTCCAGCACCATGTCTGCCTGGAAGCTACCATGCTTCCCACCATGATGATAATGGACTGAACCTCTGAAACTGTAAGCCAGCCCCAATTAAATGGTTTCTAAGAGTTACCTTGGTAGTGGTGTCTCTTCGCAGCAATAAAACTAATGCTAAGATACCTACCCACAGACTTTCCTTCTATAGAGAGAAGACAACAAAATGGACAATGGAGTCCAGGTTCTTTGGCTACTTGGACTCAGGTGCTTGTCTCTGTGTCTCCTCAGGGGGTAGTGCGCGCGCGCGCGTGTGTGTGTGTGTGTGTGTGTGTGTGTGTCTGTGAGCCCTCTGTCCTTGTTTGTAAGGCTTTAGACTTTTTGGACTTCGTTGTGCCTACGGGAATCTTCAGCTTGCAGCTAGCTATCCTAACAGCATCGTATGTAAATCTAAACAGAACCATATTTTATATGAATAAATAAATGAATATGGTTTTATATGAATATTGGTTCTACTCTCTAGAGAATCCTGACTAATATGAACATCTGCCAAAGTCAGAAAATATAATTAATGAAAAAAATAGCACTCTTTTCGAAATCAAGAACCAAGCAAGGATGTCTTCTAGCCCATCTTCCCTCCTCTTTAGCATTGCACTGGAGTTTGAAACAGCACAACAAAAGAGAGAGAAAAAGAAGAAGAGAAAAATCACGAATGTAAAATAGCAGAACCGCTATATCACAGAAAAAAGTGTGGTAAGCCTATAAAAATAAACATGGAATTACCGAGTGTTCCACCAGTTCTAAAGGGAATTGAAGCAGGAGCCCAGCCACATAAGTCACCATTGCCAAAGGATGCTTACTTAGCTGTGTGTTGTTAACAGGAGAAGGATGTGCAATGCAGTGTCAGCTACAGAGGGATGCCACTCTGTCTTGGCGTAGAAGGAAACACTGCTATATGCTAAAACAATCTAAGCCAGAAAGGTAGACACTGTGTGTGTTAGTAAACTGTTACTGTGACAAAATATCTGACAAACCAATTTAAAGGAGAAAGAGTTTATTTGGACTCAGGATTTCAAAGGGTTCAGTTCGTTGTGATTGGTAAAATAGATCTGCTCCATCCTGGCAGTCAAGACCATAGGAGAATGGACTGGGAAGTAGATAAAACTTCCCAATTTTGTCTGGGCATGCTCCACTTGGACCTATTTCTCTATATACACCCTGCCTCCTAAATGGCACCACGAGCTAGGAGCCAAGTATGCATTGTGTGAGTCTTTGGGGGACATTTTACATTTAAATTCTAAATGTAAGTAGCCAGAGGAAACTCATACATACAGAAAGTAGAGCTGTGCACACCCACAGATGCTGGAAAGAGTGAGAATAAGGGATCCCTTATACACCGAACTCTTCCATACAAGTGCCGCGTGGATATATAAACCAGTGCAGCCAGTGAAGAGTCCTCAAAAACCACAGAAAGAACTATACGATGTGCCTTTCCTGGATTTACATCAAAGTATCACAGAGATACTAGCACTTGCACGTTTACTACTGCACTCTACACAAATGAGAGATATATAACAGTGGGATCGTCATCAGTGGATGAACTGATAAATCAAATTCTATATAAACCCACGATGGATTCTTTTTTTTTTTTTTTTAAATACCGCTTCCCTCCAGAAACTGAGCTTTAGTGAGCCTTGCCCACTGCCTTGAGACCACTTAGAACTATCCTCGATCTGTTTTCCTACTTTGTATGCAGCCTGCTTTAAGCTTAACTTGACTTTGAGAAAACAGTGTAACCAGTTTTATATACCTGGATTTCTTGTGTAATCACTTTTATAACTTAAGCTAAATGCATAGCTTTAATGTTAAGCCATGTGCTCTTCTGTACCCCTTACCCGGAACAATGTACGTGTGTGTGTGTGTGTGTGTGTGTGTGTGTGTGTGTGTGTGTGTGTGTGTTGTGCTAATCATTTGCTGAAAATAACAAGTTAAAAGAATTCTTAAATAAAACAAACATCCACCATAAATGTTGAAAGCAACATGTGAGCGTATGTTGGACAACATCTGTGTGTGGTTTTGAATGCTATTCTGTGTCAGTTGAGTAATTTCTTCCCTTGTAAAGCTCTGTTAACTATTTCCGTAGAAAAGAATGCCACACCCCTTTCTATATTGTGTTTCCTATACTGCTCCATAAATATAGAGCAGAGCCCTTTGTTAGGGAGAGACAATATGTTAATCTGTTAGACACACACCAGAGAGACAACAGGTAGGCCATAGACCACAAACTACAGGTAAACAGAAGACACAGAGAGCAGTGGAGAATCCAAATTTGGGCGCACTTCATCGAACTACTCTGAAAGGAAGACAATTAGTTTGGTGCTAATACAGAGTTGTAGATGCCATAATGGGGTACATTATACAGAGGACTGAAGAGATGGCCTAGTAGGGTGAAGTGCTAGTTTCACAAACAAAGGGGTCTGAGTTCCTGATCTCTATGTAAAAGTGTGGTATGGCAGTGCATGACTGTAAACTCCTGGGCTGAAGGGACCGAGGTAAGGGCTGAAGGCAAAGACAGGCAGATCTCTGGGGCTCCAAGTTCAGTCTAATTGGTGAGCACTTGGTTCAATGAGAGACCCCATGTGGTAGTTTTAATGAGAATGGTTCCCATAGGCTCACATGCTTGAATACTTAGCCCAAAGTTGGTGGAACTCTTTGGGAATATTAGAAGGTACAGTCTTGTTAGAGAAGTTGTTTCACTGGGGGTTGGCATTGATGTGAGCTCACATCTTTCCCAGTTAACTCTCTCTGCCTTGTGTTTGTGCCTCAAGATGTGAGTGAATGAGAGAGAGTGAGTGAGTGAATGAGTGAAATAAGTGTGCCTTCAGCATTATGCCTGCCTGTGGCCATGTTCCCCACCATAATGGTCATGGCCTCTATCCCTCTGACACTGTAAGCTCCAGATAAACCCTTTCCTCTATAAGTTGCCTTGATCATGGCTGTCTTAGAGTTTCTGTAGCTGCAACAAAAACATCATGACCAAAAAACAAGTATGGAGGAAAGGGTTTATTCAGCTCACACTTCCAGATCATAGTCCATCATCCGAGGAAGTCAGGGCAGGAACTCAAACAGGGCTGGAAACTGAAGGCAGGAGCTGATGCAAAGGCCATGGAGAGGTGCTGTTTACTGGCTTGCTTCCCATGGCTTGCTCAGCCTGCCTTATAGAACCTATATCCATCAGCCAGGGATGGCCCCACTCACAACAGGCTGAGCCCTCCTCCACTGATCACTACTTGAGAAAAAGCCTTACAGCTGGATCTCATGGAGGCATTTTACTCAGCTGAGGCTCCTTCCTCTCTGATGACTCTAGTTTGTGTCAAGTTGACACACCAAACCAGCCAGTACAATAGTGTATTATCAGAGCAATGGACAAGTTGCCAAGACAACCCACCAAACCAAAAAAAACCCAAAACAAAAACTAACACACAAGGTGGAAATGAATCAAAACATCCAACCCTGATCGATGGCCCCGCACCCATATGCATATTTGCATATCAATATACTATACATATATGCACACACACACAAACAGAATTATCTGTTTTGCAAGAACTGGAGATGATTTTGGTAAGCAAAATAAGGTAGACACAAAGATAAATATTGCATGTTTTCTCTCATAGTGGAACATATATATTAGAAAGCAGACTAAAGAGAGAGATGGGGGAATGTGGTAAAAAAAAGAGACAAATATGTGCTTTCTTTCTTGCAGGATCTTGGTTTAGCAATGTAAACATATGTGAGACGTGGAAACAGGCAGTTTGGGGATGAAGGGATCTGAGGTAGGTGAGAGGGTGAACAAAGGTAATGTGATTGTGCTTGTGAAAAGATCACAAAGAACCCCATCATTGTGTGTGATAACTAAAATACATTAAAATATGAAAAAGAACAAGGTTTACCAGGACCTGGGAAGTGGCATGAAGAGTTGGTGTCTAATTGGTTTGGGGTGATGGAAATGTTCTGGAGCTGATAGTGGTGACGGTTGTGCAACATGAAAATGTACTTAAGCCCACTGAAATTGACACCTGGAAATTGCTAACGGCTTATTTTTCATTTGTTTCAGGCAACTTCTCACACTGTTTGGATTCAAGCAATCTTCATTACTCAGCTTCCAGAGTGCTGGTGTTATAGACAGGAGCCACCACACCTGGCTTTAAATAGAAAGTGTTAGATGGTGTATATTTATCACACATTTTTATTTACATAAGTCATGTTTCCTACTAAGAGCCTTCACTTATGAGTGCTCAGAGATACTTCATCCTGGAAGGAAGGCTCTATTAAGTTATTTACAACCTAGATCTTGTAAGTCATAGTGTTCTAGAGATTATATGAAAAATAGCATATAATTTTTAGGAAGAGTAACACACTTCCATTATGCTGTCAGAGAGTGCTATGATCCACCAAAATGTGACACACATTCTGAAAGACCTCTTTCCAGGTTGTCCACGCCTTTCCATCCCTATAGGCCTTTGGGTGTGACACAGGCTAGAACACCTCACCCTCTTCACCAGCTTCCATCGCCATCCCTCCTCTTTCTCTTTCTCCACTTCTCATCCCAGTACACTTCTCTTTTTCTTCACTCAGGTTGTTTAAACTCAGTGGGAAATGGGAAATAGTTTTTAAGAAATCTTTGTGGGTTGATTGAAGCACATTAAAAATGTTATGTAAGTGTGATTCTGAGCTCTGCTAAACTTCAGGTCAGTTTGTGCTTGCTCCCTTTCCTGCATGTTTGTTAAACAGACCCTGCTCTGGCCTGCACCCCAGAGCAGAGAAAGCCCCTCACTGCTGGTTAAAGCTCTCCAGATCATGTTTAAAACTAAAATTCATCACCAATTGGATTTTTCTGTTGAATGAATATTTTGCATTTAGTACAAACTGCATTTTATCAAACAGACACCCCTGGCTTTCACTTCTTCCCTGAATTGATGCTGAAAGGATTCCAGGAAGGAAATATAGAGGCCCTCAGATGGTGTGCCAACTTAAAAAATGGAGGCGATTAGAATTGTTATGGCTCAATTTTCTCCCAAGTGAATTCTGATGCTTCTCTTTAAAAAAAAAAATGCTTTTATTTCTATTTTTAAGTGAGACATATTGTTAAGCGCATGCGTGAAATGCAAAAAGCACGTATATTCTTCCCTTTAGCCTGATGTTCACCTAGCCTAGATAGAGAAGGCCTGCTGAAGCAGGCACAGGCTCTGTGGCACCTCAGGGAGCTTAATAGTCATCATAGTTGACACTGGCTCCATGCCTAAAGCTTTCGCGGCTGTGGGGACCAATGGCTGCATCTTCATCATAATGACGCTGGTAGTAGTCACCGTAGTAGTCATGGCCATTTTGATTTCTGTTTAGCCAATAGTTGACATCATCTTCAAATTTCTGTAGGAAAAGAGAATGATAAAGAATGGTTTTGAAGACACATACTCATCATAGTTTCCATACAGAAACTCTGGCTTTTCTCTAAGTGGCTTTTTTTTTTTCTTAGTGATTGAGAGTCAGCATCCTGACAGGCTAGCTGTTTGTTATATTTTGTCCACAGGTCAGTCCAGCCTTAGGACACCAGTATGAACTATCTGCCCACTAAAGAAATCCATGCCTATGCTTTTGATAATTTCCACCATGCCAAAGTATATTCTACACCTGAGCATTTTTTTTCCTCTTTATAAGGTAAATAAAATGTGCATCTCTAAAATGCAGTAACAGCTTGGCTGGCTCTCACTATTAGCCACATTACAATGGTAGATGGCTCCTCATCCTGCTGGCTTATTCCTGTGCTTAGCCTGCCATAGGAATTAAGTCAACCACTGGCACCTTCAGCTCTGGGGCAGTGCATCTGGGACACCTCATCCATGTTCTTGGTTTGAAAGCTCACTGTGCCGGGTTGTGAAGTGGGCTGTGGGTGTCAGGTCCCGTGAAGACACTGGAAAATGCTCAAAGCAAGCTAGAGAGTCCTGACTTACAAGAAACCTCCAGTCTGTTGGAGATACTTATGAAAGGAGAGAGCTATTGTTAATAAAAATAAAAAGACAAAGAAAAGGGCCAGTGGTTTGTATGACTTCCTCCAGCAACTACTTTTTGCTATAAATTGCCTTTTCAAAAGGGAAAAAGAATACTTCTGAAGTGATGGTGAAAATCCAAGATGGATTGTCATGATAACTTTCACTTGTTGATCTAGTGTGAGGATGAGCCATTGAGATAACAGAGATAACAAAGACAGACTGGATGGGAGAAGGCTGGAGCAGTTGGGACTGCAGGCAGTGGCTGTCAGACCCTGCACCTGAATACCACTGAGACTTGTAAATGCAGATTCTCTAGTACCACACTAGCCTCTTACGTTGAATTTTCTAGTGGTTGGGCTTCAGGAATAAATTTTCATTTTAGTGGAGTGGCTAGGGAATACTAAATACAGTCCAACTCCAACTTGCACATTTTGTCTTTGTGTTAGAATAATGTAAAGCAATGTGCATTCAGTGTGAACCACTCTGGATTCTGGATTTGGATTTTTTTTTTCTCCCCAGGTGAGTGCTGTGTGGGACGAGACTCTCCAGGAATACTGTAGGAGTCAGGGCTCAGAGTTGTCTCTCGACCATGGGTCTGACCTAAGGGGTGCTGGAGGCATTTTAAACTGTAGTGATTCCAATTTACCATAGACTGAGGAGCATCTGTTCTGAGGACCCTGAGACTGAAACCCTATGCTGGGGCCAGGAAATGGGGCTCTGGAGCCCACTTTGGCTCAGTGGTAGGTCCCTTCCTGTGTACCCCTCACTCTGGGCCACTGATTCTGATACCTGCCCAAGATCATCATCTTCAGAGCCTCCCACAACCTGTGTGGCAAGGAGGAGGACACAAACATTTTTACCTCCCTGTATCTTTAGCCTAGACATTTTTCACACCACCAGATTTTGGGGTCAAAGTAAAATGATCTTACTGCCTGGATTTTCTTATTAGGTTTGAGACTTTAAGTTTAAATGTGTATTTTAAATACATGTTAAGATCTTTTATGAATATATAAATAAGACAGGTTCATGTTTGAATATTAAGTTTGAATATGGGCTGGGGCAAAGATGAAGAGGGATAGTGTTATTCCAGTGAAAAGAACATCGCTCACAGCATCTGAGCATAGCTTCTTCTGGTCTTTTAATGTAAACTTAATCATTGAAGTCATCCTCAATCCTTGTCTTTTTATGGGTTTGTTACCATAGACGACATGCTGTAGCCATTTACCCATATTAAAGTTTAATAACTACTTAATGGTGGTCATTAAAGAGATACAAACTACCAAAAGATGATATAACATTCTCATCTACCAAATAAATATATGTGCTTAAATATTCCAAACATAAGATGCTGATGACTCTAGAATATGGGTATCCCCTCTGAAGGACTTTTGGAGATGTGTAACTTGATCATCAGAAGGACCCTTCATCTGAGCCCACCCACTTCCTAGTAACTCCACCAGAGAGAACATGGATCTAAGATGATGTCCTTTGAGTTGTGAAAAATGCTCAATAAAGTCATTTTTAAGTACTTCAGATCGCTCCTGACATAGAGTTTAGCTTGAGTATGTAGCTACTTGCACAGCAAAAGAAGACATATTAGACAGCGAAGGGACAGGTATGTATAGAAGCTGGGAACGGGAAGGAAGGGATGATGCAGCCACATGGTCTGTTCTAATGAGAGGAGGCTTTTCTACCCTGTATGGTATGTCAAACACCCTCTGTGTGTCTCATGTCCATGAACATGAAAACATGTTCAGCTACCCAGCTGCAGATGCTCCCTGGTAGGCAGGCTATGTGGTCTACCCTGGACTCCTCAGCCGCTCTGTGGATGGTCTCCAGTGAGTGGAATCTAGAGTGCCTGTCCTGCTACCTTCTTACCTGTACCTGTAGCCCAGACAGTGACATGTGACTTTAAATAGTCTCATAAAATAGTTTACTTGTTGACTTCGCCCACTGGTGCTTCCCGGCCCACATGAACCACAAAGCATCTTCACTCATAAGTGCATTGATGAAATTCCCCCTAAACATCTGCAAGAACCACCTCTCTTTAAAAGTCTCTTCTTATGTCTTCAATGAGTCCATATACCCATCTTGTTGCTTCAGCCAGTTCTGGGCAAAGATGAAAATATTTAGCGAGTTGTTTTGAGGATGCCCAGTTGAAACTGGATAGCAGGGCTGAAGGCATTTCTAGAAAAATAAAATTCTTCAGGAATCTAGATGTAGCCTTTTGGCTCACAGATTCCCTGGATCCCTCCTCTCCACCTGGCTGGCTAGTATGCAGTGAGGAGTGGGCCCATGCATTTGGAATAAAAAGCCCTGTGGCTTGGCTATAGTTTTTGTGCTCCTAGAAGCTAGAAGCTTGGTCCCCAGTATGGCATTGCTGGAGAGCTGGAACCTTTGAGAAGTGATGCCTTGGTGCAAAGTAATTAGGTCATGAAGGCTTTACCTACTGAAAGGACTACTGTTGTGGTATTTCAGAGTGGGTGAGTTCTTGTAAGGACTGCCAGTTGAAAAAGTCAATGGATATGCTGATACACACCCATAATGTCAGCACTAGGGGTTCAAGGTCTTCCTTGGCTATATACTGACTAAGTTTGAGACCAGGCTAGGCTACATGAGCCCCTGTCTCAACAAACAAACAGATAATAGAAAATTTATATGAAAAAATAAATATGAATATAGCAAATTTAGACTTGCTTCTTGCTTTCTATGTCACAGTTTCTTAACACATATTCCTGCTATTATGACACCATTTGCCCACATGTCCTTCTAGAGCCAGTAGATTGTGACTTCAGACCTCCAGAACCACAAGCTAAACATGAACTCTGATATTTTGATAGAGCAACAGAGAACAGATAATATAAGAAGCAAAGTCTAACATCTCAGGCCCTCTTCCTCAGACCAGGCCTCTAAACCACACAGCCTGCCCTATAGTGTCCAAGGCTCCCCATCAGAAAAGTATACTCACCACCTCATCAAAGCCCATGTACAGGAACTGCTGGTACCACTGCTGTACCTCAGGCCGTGTACGGTCCCACAGCTGTCGTTTGGCACGCTTTAGGCCACCTAGGAATTCCTTTGCTGTGTGCTCGCCTACAGCTACATTAGTCTTTGATGGGACAGGTCCTGAAAAGATTATTTCCAAAAAGACAAAGAATGAATTATTTTTTGAAAACAATATTCTCTTTACTATTGGAAGAACTTTCTTTACTATTGGAAGAACTTTTTCCCCCTATTTTTAAAAGGTTTGTATTTTATATGTATGGGTGTTTTGTCTACATGTATGTCTGTGCACCATGTACACACAGTACCAGCAAAGGCCAGAAGAGGGCATCACCCCCTAAAAAGAGTTATAGACAATTTTGAAATATCATGTGGATGCTGGGATCCTGAACTTCTAAAACAGCAGCCGGTGCTCTTACCTACTACTGAGCATCTCTCTAGCCCCAGGCTATTACTAGAATTTTAATGTGGCTTAACTACTCTGTGTTTTGAATTGACACATAGAAATTGTAAATATTTATGCTATAGATACACACAAGGATCAAAGTGGGTTCATTGGCATTTCCCTTCCTTGAAATGCTTATCACTTCTTCATGTTGGGAAGCTTTAAACTTTTCTAGTTGTTCATCAAACGTGCAGTGGGTTGCTCTGAGCTGTAGCCACCCTGCAGTGATGCAGCACATTATATAAAATACTCCCCTGTACCTGCTTGTTATCCAACCTCCCCACCTCACTCCCTCTTCAGGCTCCAGTACAAGCTAGGAGGGAGGAAGGTAAACGATTGATTATCACATCAGAAACATGGCTCACATTTTCTAATCTCTTCAGCACACAATTTTACAGAGGGAGATGAAGAGAGGAGAAAGGATGTTCCCTGGACAGCACATTGGTTCCATTTGACCTAACTGATAACAATGACCAAGAGCCCACATTTTGACTTCTAGAATATTTACTCCTGTGTCTCCTTGTTGCTGTCTGTCACGTAAACCAGAAACTGCTTTTCTGTTTTTGTTTTGAGTAATAGAAAGGTTTCCCCATGGGAATGCCTTTTCCTAACTGCTGACTGGATAGGCAGACCACCAACAATGCTGCTCTATAGCCACCCCACCAGGTAGGGTTAGGGTCCTCAGTTCAAATGTGTTTCACCAGTCTAAAATAACCAAAAATTCAGTTAACACTGTTTCATTGTTTCTGAGTTCACACTGACAGCTTTCGGGGTGGGGGGCAGAAGGAAGGCTTACTACTAATAATACTTACCTAGCAGAATGTCACACCATATACTCACAGAACAAGCCCTCCAGATTTGCAAGCCTTTGAAGAGCAAAGCCCTTCTCATATCCCTAGGATAAGCCCTCCATGGACACATTCATCATTGCTGTTCCACTACTTGCAGTTATGAGTGAACACATCCTTCCTTACCCACCTGAGGCAGACTTACCTTCTCGTTTCTGGAGCATCTTCTTGAGTTTGTTTCCATTTATGCCACCTACATAAACAAAAACAGAAGGCAGTTTCAGCGTCCATAATTCCTGGAATTTTTACACTTTGTGGAATGCAAAAAACAGAGTTGTAAATAAGGAGTGCTGACTCCTTTCCTGATTTAACAGTAATAAAGTATTTAATGGGTTTTGGGATGTTTACCATACAAGAAAAATAATTCATGGTATCTAGGGCTAATATTGATAACAGAGACGAATAGATGACAAGAACATTACTGACTGAGCTTCTCTTGCTAAAACTGTGCTTTTAGTCCTAATGTCTTCCTGCTTATCACATGCATTTTCCAGCAAACCTTATCTTCATGGTGTAATAGATCCTATAGTGCCCCCTCCCAAATTCATAATCCTCCAGAAATAAACCCTTGGGAATTTCAGAGGTGAGATTATTTTTTAAGGATATTAAGATGGTTCTCATTGGACTCAGGGTGGGCTCTACACCCATGATGGAGTTCCATACAGGCTACATAGCCCCATGAGAAAGAGCTTGGCAGAAGTGAGGCTTCTATGGCAAGCCTGGGAACTTGGCTCTTTAAAACAGCTGTACAGTTTTGCAGCTTTCTCTAATTGTCCTTCATTTAAGCTTTATTTGGAGGGGTGGGTGGGAGCATTAGCTGTTCAATATGTTCAGTTTTTAAAGAGTTAAACTGATCGCCTTGATAATTTGATAGGAACTAGCATGTCTAACCTGAAAGAATATACCCTCCATTCAGTAAACTGGTACCTAAGAGTTTTACACAGGCTAGTTGGTCTCATGAAGGGTAGACTCAAAGCCCCTGGGGAAAACACTACAGCATCCTAAGGAAAAGCAAAGCATTTACAGGGGTCTGGAACTGCCATGAGGACCTAGGATAGAGAAGGCCACAGTGAGGGAGTAGTACTGTCTTCTTATGAGGATTCTTAACCTCTCAATCCATCCAGGGTTTCTAAGAAAAGGACAAACCTGTGCTTATATCTGCAAAAGGGTCCAAATTCAATTAAAAACTTGCTTTGAGTATACACTCACAAGTGGTATAACTGGGTCACATAATAATTCCATTTCTAGTTTTCTGAGAAACTTCCACATTAATTTCCATAGCGGCTACTGCCAGTTTACTCCCACCAGAGTGAATAAAGGCTCCTACTTCCTTGCATCCTGTCCAGTACATGCAGTCATTTGTTCTCTTCATGATAGCTATTTTGACTGGGGCAAGATGGAATTGCCTTGGTTTTAATTGGTAGTTCCCTGGTGCCTAAGGATGTTGAATACTTTTTTTTTTTTAGTGCACCAAGATACTTGAAGACTCATGTTTATTGCTACATGAGTCATAATAGCTAGGAAATGGAACCAGCCTATGTGTGTATGTGTCCACTCACAGATAAATGGATAGAGAAACAGAGACTCAACCATAAAGAAAAATTAAATCATGTTATGGTCATAAGAATGGATAAAGCTGGAGATCATTATGTTAAGTGAGATAAGCCGGATTGAGTGTTCTGGTTGGATTCCTTTTGCTATGATAAAACATGTCCAAAAGAAACTTAGGAGAGGGAAGGGTTTGTTTGGCTTACACTTCAAGTTACAGTTCATCACTAAGGGAAGTCAGCATAGACACTCAAGAGCCTTAAAAAAGGAACAATGGAGGAACACCATTGGCTGGCTCACTCTCTGGCTGGCTCACTCAGGCCCATGCTTAGCTAGTTCTCTTATACAGCCCAGAACCACCGTCCCAGGAAATGCCACTGCTCACAAATGGTCTTGGCCCTCCTATATGGATTAACAATCAAGACAATGCATAAAAGACATGACTATAGATCAAGGGCAGTTACTCAGCTGAGACTATTTTTATTTTTTATTTATTTATTTATTTATTTATTTATTTATTTATTTTTGTGATTCTACGCTGTGCCATGCTGACAATACACAAAAAGGACAAATAACATACTTTTTCTCATGCTGAACCCACATTTTAATTTATATGTGTGTGCTTTTATATGTATGTATACAGATTGGATATAGTTCATAACACTAGAAAGGGGATCATGAGAGGGAAATGAGAAAATTTAAAAGGTTGGAGGGTAATTTGTTTTAATTACTTTTCTATTGCTGTGAGAAAATACCATAACCATGGGAATTTAAAGTAGAAATCATTTAGTGGGAGCTTACAGTTCCAGAGGATGAGCCCATAACTATCATAGGGGAGAGCATGACAGCAGGCAAGCAAACATGGTGCTGGGACAGTAGCTGAGTGCTTATCCTTAATCTACAAGGAGGAGGTAGGGAGATAAAGAGAGCTAACTGGTAATAGCATGGGCTTTTGAAACCTTGATGCCTACCCTCAGTGATATACCTTCTCCAACAAGGCCACACCCCGAATCCTTCCCAAACAGTTTCACCAGCTGGGGACCAGACATTCAACTAGATGAGCCTATGGGGGCCATTTTCATTCAAACCACCATAGTAATAAAGATGTATCTTGGCATAAGAAAATAGGAAGGGGTTGTCTACAGAGAGCGATGATGAAAGGCCCACCAGGAAGATATGGAGTGGGGGGCGGGGTAAGGAAAGAGGAGAGGAAGAAGGCCAAAGTACTTAAGAAGCGGATGAAATGAAACGTATTACTCCGTATAATAATTTTAAAATGAAAAAAGAAAATCAAAATGAAGAATATCCATTTGGGGTTCTGGATGTAGCTCAGTGAACACTCACTTAGCACGATGAGCCTTGGGATTAATCCTCAGCGCTGCCAGACAACTAAAAAAAAAAAAAACCCGTGTTCTGGTTGTCAACAAAATATTACTAAGGCTGGAAAAACACCTTTTTAGTAAGAACCCTTGCATAAATGATTTACCGTGTTGTCGAGGAGAAAAAATAGTCAATATTCAAAGCCAAGAGTCAGCACCTGGTTACCTGGTTGTTTTATTGTGTGTGTGTGTGTGTGTGCCTGTGCATATTTGTGGGTGTTAGTGCACCTAATGGTCACCATGTTTCTAGATCCACATCACTCTTATTATGTGAAATCCGTACAGAGCCTCATCACTCAGCCTACTGTAGCATGACTATATTGCCTGCTCACTGCCAGTATGGCAGCACCATCTAGAGAGCCTGGCCTATGCTCTTGGACAGAGTAAGGAAGTCCTAGCGCTCATTCAAGTGCCTCCCTGGTGATCTTACGGGTGTAGTAGCAACACTTTCTGGGTTTTCCTAGGAGAGTTTTGACTTACAGCACCTCCTTTCATTCTCAGAAGTGTCCCAGCTTGAAGGATAATATATGAGAGTGGATAGCATAGAAATATCCTGAGAAGAGTCTGTAAGAGCCATGTTAAGGAATGAGTGATAGAAGTTATTGTCCTGACATCTTGTTCAGGGGAACAAGTTTGTGCTGGGCAGGGAACTAAGGAGTTAGCTAGCGGGCATCAGAGATGGAGGTTTCTATAGTGTGTATGCAGGTTACCTATGGTGATGTGGCTGTTTCAAAATAACAACAGAATTCAGTGTAGTCGCCTATCAAGAAATAACTGTCCCATCTCTGCTTTGTCATTGTCTTGATCAGGCCACATCTCTGCAATTGAAGGTAACAGGAAATCTGGAGAAAGGAAACACCCTACCTCCCACTGTGGTTTCAGATGATCTCAGCTGTTCCTGCAGCCATACCTTCAATCCACCACCATGGGCTCTAACTCTCCGGAACTGTGAACTCTAAATGTTTTACTTTATAAGTTGTCTTGGCCATAGTAGTTTATCTCAGCAATAGAAAAGTAACTAAGACAGTGAGTAATATTTCCAGTGCCTGGGCCACCACATAAAGATGGAGTAAGTGCCTCCAGGAGATTCTTCATTAATAATTAATGCATCTGAGCATAAATCAACACAGTTGAGAACTGGCCAAGCTGCTGGAAAATGACTCTCTAACCAGTCAGATGGGGCTGCTGTTAGGTGCTATACTTCCTTCCAAATCTTAAAACTCAATGAAGACATCTATGAAAATATTTGCCAAAGCAGACAGATACATTCTTGGTTTTAATATTAACATTCATGAATATCTTAACATTTGTCAGTCTTTAACAAGCCACGGGACAGCACACACAGAATTAAGCACTGCCCTCCATCTGTCTGCCTTCTGTAGATGTACTTAACAATTAATGAATGAAATGTGGTCGGACGCTGAGAGAGACATGAGATTTGGGCTATTCCTGCAAGCCTGAAATTTCTTGCAAATGTGAGTCATTAGTACTTCAGGAATGAAGGCTCCATCACAGCAAATCTTAGCTGTGCAACTGAAAGGCTTGGAGAGGTCCCATGCCATGAATTATGAATGCTGCTGCTATGCCAACCCTGTACCTTCAGCTATATATTAATACTTATAATTGGACACCACACTAAATCTGCTTGAGGAAAGGAGTAAAGAACAAAAGAAGAACTGTAGCTCCCTTAGTACAACATCCCCAGCTGTCATTTCCAGGCTGTGATGAAAAGCAGTCAAATATGTAGCAAATCTGGTTACCTGGAATTAGAATACACAGGGGACTGGACATATTCAGAATCTCAATATGTCTCCCTGTGAAGGTGAAAACCCATGACAGGCAAATCAAGAGGGGGCTGTGATCATTCTCTTCATGAAATATGCTTGGATGCCATAAAAAGTCATGTTTGGGGCATGGAGAGGTGGCGCCTCTGCTAAGAGCATTGGGTACAATTCCAGAGGACCCTGGTTTGACTTCCACATCTACCTTCTGTCACTCCAGTACCAGAGTTACCCTACCTTCTCCTGGTCTCTGCAGGTACTACATGCATGAAGTACACAGACACATGTACAGGCCAAACACCAATACACGTAAAATAAAAGGGGGAGAGGAAACAGTTATCTTTGAGACTCAATGTGCCTTCTTCATCTTTCATTATAAAGTTCACATTTCAGTTTAGTGATGCTGATGCTGTGACTGATTCCACTCCCAAACCTCTTGGCATTAACTCAGTCAAATATGAGTGTTGAAAATGAATGGCCTAACGCCATGGTCACAAGGCTAGCTCGCAAGAGGGTAAACTGCTGTCACTTGCAACAGTCACCCTTCCAACAAGAACAAGCTCCCTTTATTTTCATGGTCTCTCTTGCCATGACCCTGCCTCCCCTCACTTTGGAGTTTGGTTGACCATGCCGGCTCTGAGGAAGCAAAAATGAAGCACAGAGAAATAAAGCGTGTCTTCGATTTACATTTGGCAATGGCCACTCCTTCGCACTGGGACAAACACCAGTCTCAGGTGAGAGGCAAATAGTTTAGTGTCTTTCAGCTACTGTTCTCTTGGCAGTAAATCTAGGGTCACTCTGCTGCCTCCCAGGGTTATGAACTTCAAAGGCACTCCTATACACAGGCACTCATTTGTGACCTCTACAGGGTCACACGAAAGAATCACTTTCCAGGTTCAGAAGGTAGAGTCTGTGGAGCTCTGGGTATAGTACAAAGGCCTGAACTCACTGTATGGTGTGCTGCAAAAGTGCTTTTAATGGAGAAAGAACTGGAGATTTTCAGTTAATTCAGCTAAATATAGTAGAAATATATTAACTAATATGTACATATATGCAATGTTTAAATATAACAGCTAGTAATATAATGTTTAAATATAAGAGCTAATAATTCAGCTGAATATAGTAGAAAAGGTTAAATATTATTCAACTTTAAGGGCTGATGCCTGCCCTATCTGAAACCTCAGGCCAGCTCAGCTTTGTAGCCTGAACACCCTTAGTCAGCTCTGTTGTCCCAAACTGCCTGGAAGGGAATTGAAGAAAGAGAGCAACTCGGTCCTGCCTCTGAATACTACTCCCTTCAAGCCTCCGCCGTCCCTGATTTAGCAGTTCTTGCGGCTCCTTCAGATCCCTATTCCATTTGCCCAAGGTTACCCGTCAGTCTACAATGCTCTCTTTGAATTTGATTCCCTCACTGCCTGCCCAAGTGCACTCACTGGAACTTATGCGAGTGCAAAATCCTAGTCCCGGTTCCTCTTTGTCTTCTTGGTTAAGTCCAGGCTAAGAGCAGGATCATAGGCAGGCATGAAGCACCTCATTTCCAATCTCCTTCCCCAGCACCCTCAGCACCCTCCGCCAGGCATCCTCCGGCTTACCTGGACACAGACACAACAGAAGGAGTAGCCCCAGCCCGGCAAGGACCAGGACCCCAGGCCGCACAGAGGAGGTGCTCATGGCGACAGAGTGCTGCAAAGTGGCTGAATGGACGACTGGAGCGGGGACCCAGGCTCAGCGAGCTCAGATATCCTTGCTCAGGGCGGGACCCACAGGGTGGGCAACTAGCCAGCAGGCCAGGCCCTGAGCCAAGCTTCAGTTCAATGCCACCGAGGCACACTGCCCTGCGTGTCTGCTGCAAATCGCTGAGAGGAGCCCCCGTGGCCAAAGGGGAGAGGGCAAGACAGATGCCAGGCACAGCCCAACCAGGCTAGACAGAGAATGCTGGCTCACTCCTCTTGCCCCCCTGAGCCATTCCCTCTCCAGCACAACCCTCCCCTAGCATCCCAGGCCCTTGGCTTCAGGCTCAGGCCTTGCCTTTTAAAGTAGCCTTTGGAATGTTCTTAATTCCTGAACTGTAGTTAAGGTTGGCTCCTGCCGGGTCTCTTTTTATGATATTTTGAAAGATTCTGGGTTCAGAACTGCAATCCAGGAAAAACATGTCAATTCAAACAGCCGCAGTGCAAAAGCCTTGGAGAGACCAGTGTTTTTGCAAAGTTTTTAGAGAACATGCCGAGTTCACTGTGCACACTCTCATTCTGGGACTTTTGAGCAACTGGAAAGAAGGCAGAAGACGCTCATTTTCTCAATAGCAGGCTTGACCACCAAAAGAGGTCACTAAACATCGTGCTCAACAAAAGAGAAGACCAACCTGACCACTACGCAGGAATGTGGGTTCCACTCCCGCCAGCAGGTTGGCGGAGCAAAGACAGACTGTTGATTGGATTTGATGAATGGAAACTTGGCTTTGGAGCCTTTTCCCAGTCTGAGCGGAACTCAGTTTCTTCACAGAGATTCTCAGTTTTAAATCAAGGAGAGGCGCTTGGTGCCTGGCCACTCAGGGAGAGAGACCTTCTCATGTAGAAGGGTTTCCCCAGCCAGCAGGACAAAAATCAAAGTCTAGCCATCCAAGGAGAAGAAGAGAAAGATCAACCTGGGAGTTATGTAAATACTGACCTGGGAGTCACAGGTGTAGGAGAGTTAGGAGCTTGCTGGTGCATACTGCTGGCCACCTGCGATCTGTCAGGTGTTGGGTAAGACATAGCCACCTGAACTTTATTTCATAGACTCTCAGGGATGCTGAAGCGCGCCTCAGACAGCACGGGGAGGAACTCCACTGCAGAGGCTTCTCTGCCCTCCCGCCCTTCCTTCCCTTGGCCTCGGTGAGGAGAATCCTTTCTCTCTTGGAAACTGAGCACAGTGGAAAGGAACCGGGTTTACGATGCAGTATTTTTCTGCGTTCTGCACAAATGTTTAGATAACTCACTTGTCTCTCTAAAGTGGAGGCGGCAGCATCTGCTGGACTGAGGTACGAAGTCAACGTGGAGAGCCTCATAGGCTGTGAGCACACACAAATGTTGGTATTTACTGCTATCACCTAGATTCTGGCCCTTGTGTCCTGTGCTCAGTGCCTTGCCACTTGTGGTCTTTATCCCCTTCCTGCCCAGGCTAGACTCTCAGGAGCTATCATTCTGGAATGCTGCCAATTCAACCCTAGTGTCATTGTCATCAGGGCTTTTCATATGCTGCCCAACAAGTTGTCTTTCAGAATGCTGCAATGACATCTGCCTTACTTTCTAGTCCACAGATAATTTGGTGACAGAGGAGCAGGGGAAGTGCCCTTGCCCTCTGGGCTGCCATCAGCCCAGCACTTTACAGGGAAGCTCTGTAAGACACATCACATAGGACAGGGAGACAATCTAACACAACTTTGACCCAATACCACATCACAAGAGATGTCGAGAGAGCCGTTACAGTGCAATAGGCTCCATTACAGGATTGCCATTTTTGTAGGTGTGGGAAATGGAATTGGGGTGTGCCCTTTCATAGCCCTTTACCCTTACAACACCAGCCTCAAAGATTTATGGGTAAAATGATACAGTGTAAGAGGTTTGTTTTAAAATGCTTAAGGAGGGGGCTAAGGAGGTTAAAGTACTTGTTCTTTTGCAGGGAACCCTAGTTCAGTTCCAGCGCCCACAGAGCATCTCATAACCACCTGTAACTTTAGTTCCAGGGGACCCAGTGCCCTCTTTTGGCTTTCAGGGGTCCTAGACAAGTATGTAGTATACATGCATGGGTGCACATGAATATACACATAACATAAAAATAAAATGCATCCTTAAAAATACTTTTAAAAGGGTCTCCCAGGAGTGTGAACATGCCTGTGAGCCTTGGTGAGTCTCATCGGCAGACATGCTAAACTGACCTGCTTGAACTTCTGATGTCTTGGACTTTCAGCTAGATCCAGTCAGGACACAGACATCAGAGACTAAAGCAATCATTGATGTGGCCTTCTTAAGGCCAACCAACTCCCCCCATTTTCCCTACCCTTTCCCCCTTCAAAGATATCTCAACACCCATATTCAGCTTGAAGAAGTTATGTAGAGTCATTGCCCCAGTTCTCTGGACTTGAGGGTCTAGAGGTGGTTATTCTAGCTGTCTTTCTGGGGAAGGCTGAAATGGTCATAATTGGTACAGGGAGGAAATAGGTAGAATTGATTGTGTAACCATAATCGCATTTGGTAGACATCTTTACAATAGTTACTAAGTTGAAGTCATAATTTCTTATTTTAGTACATAATTTGTTTTGATAGAGAATCAAAGTTATTTTTGGTATAAATTTCTTCTATTGATACAAAAATTTTCAAAGTACAAGGCTTGGACCCAGTCCTTCTATAATTCATTACAAACTGATCTGAGATGTTTAAGCCTGTGAGTTAAGGGCCAGATAGCAAATTCATGGCTCTGAGTTTATTGTTAGGGTGTTTCCAGATAATTTAATTAGAAATAGCTGAGAGTAGTTAACAGACAACAGTCCAGATTACTTTACATAGATAGTTGGTTTTCAAAAACATCATAAATCCACAGAATGTGACATTTAATGTTATTTATTCTTTTGTTGTTGAGACAAATCTGCTCCTAACAGCTATCCATCCATGGATTCAAAGAAGCAGCTGAGTGTCTCCACCTCCAGGTCAGGTTGTACATTGTGGCTAGGTGGCCACTGGGCAGAAATTGCCTATCTCTCCTGCAGACCTGTACTGTTCTTGAGGGGACACAATTTACAGGTTAGGACAGCTTAGTTTTTCTGAGACAGAATAAGCTAGTCCTTAATAATTCCTGTTTTTCTTTTCTTTTTTTCTTATAAGGACAACATTTAATTGGGGCAGGCTTACAGGTTCAGAGGTTCAGTCCATTATCATCAAGGCAGGAACGAACGTGGAAACATCTAGGCAAGCATGGCACGGGAGGAGCTGAGGGTTCTACATCTTCATTTGAGGGCAGCTAGTGGAGGACTAACTGCCAGGCAGCTAGGGTAAGGGTCTTAATAGCCCACACCTACTCCAATGGAGCCACACCTTCTAATAGAGCCACTTCCTGGGCCGAGCGTATACAAACCATCACATTCCACACCCTTGCCCCCATAGGCTTGTCCAAACATATGAATCTATGGGGGCCATACCTAAACATAGCATAATGAAAAAATACATTTAGTCCAACTTTTAAAGTCCTCATAGTCTTTAGCAGTCTCAACAATGTTAAAAGTCCAAAGGTCATCCAGTCACTTACCAAACCAAGACAGGGAACCAGTTGGACAAACTCCATACTCCGCATCTCCATGGCTGAC
>JADRCD010173621.1:0-24547 GCA_019843815.1 Montemys delectorum | reverse complement strand
GTCAAAATGTTAAACCATCCAGATGGCTGACTGAAGAGCCAGAGCTCATCATTTATATTTTAATTATGTTCATAAATCAAATGTTGTAACTTACCAACTCTTCTCTGAAATGAAACCAGACGCTAAGATTTATCTTTAAGTAATGAGGTAAAGCCTAGTACATTTTCTAGGGGATCATTTTATGCCTCAGTTGGTGTCGTCAGGCACAAGGCTAAAAGCCAGATGACACTTTCTACTCAAGTGCGATAACTGTCCAACAGCATATTGCTCAGAATGGCTTAATGTCATTATAAAATGGAACTGCTATATAAAAATAAGAAAATAGTTAGGCTGTGCACTTAAGGAGCATTCCACTTGTAGCGCTGGCATCAGCAACAGCCAATCAATTAGGTGGAAAGATCTGAGGTTTTCATAATACACTGTAATTTCTTTTAAACCCTCTACAATACACTTAGCAAGACCACTACAGCTGACAAAATTTGTTCATTAGTCAAAGTTGCACAGAGGGTTAAATACCAGGAGGCCATAGGGCACACTGTAGTAGCAACCAATTAAAAAAATAATTTTAGGAAGACATTCTGATTTGATGAGACCTTCCTTAAATGTACTTTCCCCCTGTCTATAAAGGGGAAATATAAAAGGAAACTCTTAAAGAAGTCTGAATGGCTTACTGGCAGATTACAATTGATTTCATGCCAGTCTGACCTTGCACTCTGTTCTGTGATCTTCTTAGAAGATGAAACCCAAGATTCTGTAACCTGTATGTCAATTTCCTATGCAAATGAAGACTCCTCTAAGAAGGCGGACCTTAGCATATGAGGTCTGTGATTGATCCCCACCCTCTTTGACTAGGATGGTATCCCCACCGCCCCCCTCGGCAGAGAGCAGGAGAGCTGAGGCCAGGGGGCGTGGGGCGTGTCCTGATGCCTCTGCAGGAGATCTAGTATCAAAGGGGCACTTGCAACTTTCCCTCTTTTTCCTACAAGTTCTAAATCAGGGCATGCTGACATCAAATGTTCTCTGACATGGCTACTGTAACCAGGCCCAAGGGCTTTGCATGAAAATCTCGACCTGTAACTACTAGGGTTTGAATGCAAATCTCCAGTTCCATGCTTCATTTTCATGTTCAGAAACACACTGGGTGTGGGGTTTGATGCCTGTGGATCAAGGGCTCAGGTTTTCAGCACCCTCCCCCCCCCCCCCCCCCCGCCAGGGCAGCACTAGTACAGCTGCTACCAGTCTGGCTAGGAGAGGGTGTGGGTCAGTCCCTGTGCACTGGAGCTTGCAGGAAGCTGTGGCTGAGGAGTCTGTCAATCATGGAGGATTACTGCAGTTTGGAGTAGAACAACAATGCAAAGATTAACCTGAGATTTGGTTCGTATTAGAAGCTGTTTGAGCGCAAAGCCAAAATCAGCCCCTACGATTCGGCTGTCTAAAGTGCCGGGGGAAGACAGCTTTGTAATGAGAAGAGGGCAGTGTAGGGCACCCAAGGAGACTGCACACACCTAGCTGAGAACAGGCCCAGAGCCCTCACAGAGAAGGGAAAAAGGCCAGACTGTAAAGTGCTTGCTTTTCTATTGTCCTGAGACATTAGTGACAATTTCCCCAGCTGGCTGTTTGCTCTTGAAGTAAAAGGTATGTGTTTGGTATGGTTTGCAGCACTTAAAGTTATACTCCATACCTGTAACCCCAACAGTGGGGAGGCTGAGGCAGGAGGATTTCCATGAGTTGTACATGAGCCCAGGTTACAGAGTGAGTTCTGGGAAGCCTGGGTTACTGAATGAGACAGCTGCCTCAAAACAAACAAACAAACACACAAACAAACAAAGGAAAGAAAAGGACAGACAGAAAAAAAAAACAACCAATTACATTTCTTGAAGAGGGAGGAGCTATCATAAGAGATTAAGATGAGCAGGAAACAACCCTGCTTAGAGCATCAGCAGCACAGGGCAATGCCATTTCCCCTTGAAGAATCCACTCGGTATTTAGTGGATGTTAAAATTACTGATCAGTACAACAGAATCAAGTTGTACTCCATGCCCTGGAGAAACACAGTTCTGTTGACAATATGGTCTATATTCACAGGATGCTTCCCCATAGCTTTGAAGAATTCTTCAGGATCAGAAGTAAGTATTACTAAACAATGATGCTCTGTGGTAAGAGAGGGCTTTTGTTCTGCTTGGCTTTTAATATAGCACATACAGAGTTTTTTGCCTGCATAGATGTCTGTGCACTGTACATGTGCCTAGTACTCACAAAAGGACATTGGATCTCATGTAGCTGGAGTTTCAGATGGCTCTGAGCTGTCATGTGGGTACAGGGAACCAGCTCAGGTCCTCTGGAAGAGCAATTACTGCTTTAACCACTGAGCTACCTCTTCAGCCATCTTGTCTTGTTTTTAAATCCCAGACAACTACAAAGCTGCCAAGGCCTGGTACACAGCAGATATTTAACAAATTATCTGTAAAAGGAGTGACTAAATCAGGAAGAAAATCAGAAAATCAGGAAGCATTAGGCATGGCTTCTGTGCTAGCTCTACCACAGAGGAAAATAATAGGAACAAATACACAAGTCTGTCTTAGCCCTCAAAATAAGGTCAATCTGTGAGTTTGTCTGTTTTGAAGGTCAAGCCAGCTCCCCAGATTTGAGGATCAGCCCAGGTAATATGGCTGTTGAACCTGCATTTTTGGCACTGTTACCTGGAATTTCTGGCATCTCTAGGGATACTATCAAGAATTTTGCTTGACTATTCTTTTTAAATTTAAATTCTTTAATCTTCCACAGAATCAGAATCTTATGGTGAGCTAAAAACCACTAGACAGAGTGTACATTATGAAAGAACTGGATCTGTACACCAAACCAGAACCATCTTTTATCCACAGTGACAGCAGCACTGGGTTGTCTGTGGGCACAAGTACAGAATGCAAAGGTCTCTCTCCCAGGGATCAGTCTCAACTTTGGTCCTGTAGGCTCTATTACCTACTACAGACCACAGGAAACTTCAGGAACTCCGAGATGTCCCTGGTCTGGACTTGTACAAAGAATGCTAGGTTACAAGCTGGGCTTCAATCAGGGGTCTCTCTTGATCATTTCTCATAAGGAATAATAATCACTGAAATATCCTCTCTGAAACCCAGCTCATTGATATATACACTGGAGCCTGTTGGACAAAGATCCTAGAGACCAGAGAGCAACAGGCCCAATCTGAGAACACAGCTGTTTTTCACTTTAAGAATACAACATGGGAACAGAATTAACCTGGGCGAGCCGAGAGGAGCCAAGCAGCTGCTATGGGAAGCTTTATCCTCCAGTCCAAACAGGAGAGAGTTCCCAATTTCCATGTTTTTCATCCTCCATCACCACAGGGCACTATCAATATCACAGAAACATTCATTTTGTCACAGATAAAGAACAAATTTTGATCATCTCTCCAATGCTCAATTTTCCTCTAGTTGAGGGAACTGGGAGGTAGGGGTGGGGGGGAGAACCACCTACCCTTCTCTAGACCTTGGATGGTTAGGAATATGGATTTATAAAATACCTAGCTACATTCAGTCAATAAAACTCATTTTGAGAGCCTTGCCCACATACGCGATTAGCTGTCAGGTGGTAATCTGAGCAGGGGAGGTGCTCCAATACTTGTTTCTGGTAGCTTTGTTTCACTTTTCCCTTCTAGACTCAGCTCTTCATTGGTTTCTCTCTTTTTATAACTGGGCAAAACCCAAACAAAATGAGAATGTCTTGCAAAACATTCTAAAAAGCAAGCCTATGGTGGCGAAGATGGAAGGCACACTGCAGGACTCTCAGCTCAGGCTCCCCTACCTCTAGACCAATGTTTTCTTTCCTTCAGCACAGCACTCAGAATTCCATACTAGGGGTCACAGCTTCCCTTTGAATTCCCAGCTCATGTCGCCATGTGTTGCCACCTTGATGCTATTTAGACAGTTTTCTTTTAGCACGCAGACAGTGAACTGGTCTCTTTAAACAGGCTGTTATTTGACAGGAGCACATTCCCTCAGATCCAAAGCTGTACCAGCAATGCCACAACCGTATCACACTCTGCTCTAATCAACCATGGTGTAAATCTGGGTAACACACCTTGCAACTTGGGGAAGGAAAAAAGCAGCACAGAAGGACCTTAGGGGTCCTACGGCTCAGCATACTGAAAAGGCACACGCGTTCTCTGAGAAGCTTCTAAGAAAGCAGAGCTCGGAATTCTACCTTGCTAACATAATTATTTTCTGTTTTAAACATTTAGCTGTACACTGCTGTACCCTTGCTGGGCCTCAGAATGAAAGCTAGCAAACTAAGAGCCCTACTGTATGTTCTTCATTCCCAGCCATGTTCCTATGAGAAAACCTTATTAATGAGCTTGCAAACGAGCACCCAACAGGGGAATGTCACAAACAAGAGCGGCTAATGCCCCAGAAAATCAAATAACTGAACACTTGGCTGATTGTGGTGCCTTTCATATTTATAATAAAAAAGAGGAGGGGGGACTTTAATTCACTGATTCTGGAGGGGTCAACACCTTGCTGAACAAAACAACTCATTTATTTATGTTCAGAAATCTCCAGATGATAAATTACATTGATGTTAATCACTTCAATGCATACTACACAATTAATATCTGTACTCACCAAAATTTAAGGGTTATTAAAAGTATGACAGCACACACATCTGGCTGATTTTTCACATAATTGGGCACAACAATTTATCCTGGTACCACAAATAGAGGTGCTAACAAACACTACAAATACTGGTTCAATTAATTAGGACTTGAATCCATAAGACAAACAAAAAAGCAAGGCCTAGTTACAGCTCAGACTTTGTCTACTACGCATCATGGAGGACTCCATCTGAAGGAGAGATGTACACTCCTCTCTTTTTACAGCTCCTCCCTCTCTCACCCTTCAAGCAGGATAGGCAACGGCACAGTGACAAAAGTTTCATTTCCCTCTGAACGTCATTTGTAAAGCAGGACCTAATTTGTATGGGATTTCACCACCAGTAGCTTAGCCCTGTTCACAGCCTGGTTGACATTTATTTATCTTAGATGGGGCAGAGAGCTCATCCGATAAACCTTGTCCAAAATTGGCCAGGATGAAAACAACTGAGGCTACTAAAGAGTACTCAGACCAATGTGCCTTCCAGGCCTTCTCACTCAGGATAGAGTGTGAGGGCTGTGAAGGGGCTCACTATTTTTGATAACTCTATATTGATCCCTGATAATATTCTGAAGAAGTTTTCTTAGCTTACAAAGGAGAAGAACAATGGTATATTTAAAAATTTTTATATTAAAACACATAATGAATAAAATCCATAATTTTATGGCTTTTAACATACAGATCATTGTTAGGTTAAAACAACAGTGGCCCAAGGAAAATAGGTCTTATCAGTGATTGAAGAAATAAGCAAAACTCTATTGGGTAGATGAACTCCTTATATTGCAAGCAAAATGTGGTGATTGATTTAATTCATGCCTCCTACCCAGTATATTGATATTAAGGGAGTTTTTAGGGGTTAGTGACCCTATAACGGTGATAACTTCAGGGACTTGAGTCAACTTAAAAGGGGGAAGGAGAGAAGCGCACCGCTATTCCTCATGGGTATCTCTAGTAATTCAGTATCTACACAGACCAAGAATCCTATCCCTTCCCTTAGACAGCGATGCCTGTCTGCAGAGAAAGAACTCCTGTGAGGAAATGGAGCTGAGCTCCCAGCACTGACTGACAGCTGACTTAGGGCCTAATGCACCTGAGCTTCAGCCTTGGGGAGAGGAGGCTTTTGATAGGGAAGAGCTACTGGTGTTCAAGGAGACTCAAGTTGGCTGGGAATGAAGACGTGCTGGCTGGTTTCATAAGGGTCAGCACAGCTCTGGGAATGGAAAGACATTCATAGACTTAAGGGCCAGGTGACTTTCTTAAGTTCCAAGAGTCTTAATTAAGATTACTAACCAGACCCCCCCCCATTTATATAAACTGCTGCAATCTATAACCTTCCTTTATACAAGATGTTTTTCATCTATCTATCTATCTATCTATCTATCTATCTATCTATCTATCTAATAAAAGCATCAAGAATATAATGTTTATATAATTTTAGTTGAGGGAAAGGCTGCCACGGTGAAAAGATGAGCAGCTGTAGACTCATTTTTGAAGGTGTTACAGTGACTCTCCTGAAGGGAGGAGCCCATAGCATTTTGTTAGATTGGAGCCAAATGGATTCAGATACAGAGCTGTATTCATTTTCTTGGAAGGACAAATCCCTCTTGAGTCTACAGAAAATGAAAACAAGGCTAGGAATCATTACCACATTTTCCAGGGGTAGGAGGTAGACTGCTTGAAATGTTCTGCATTTGGCAGTGAATGTAATTTTGTAGGTGGGAGGGGCTATACTCCATTTAAAAGATACTCCGGGAAACTACTTAAAGGGTTTAGGGTGGAAACTGGGTGGATATCCACTCAGGACTCACAAAGGAGCTAATGTATTATTAAAGCTAATGGGCCCCTACAAGGAATGTTAATGGATATTAAGTTTGCTTAAATGAATTACATATTAACAAAGTCACAAGAAATCTAGTATCTGCCAATTTAGATAATATCTGATCATTTCTGTTTTCCCATTATAGGGACATTACACCACAATAGTTTTAGTGATATGAAAATTATAAGCATGATGCTCATAATGAAGCTATATAATGAAGTAGAGGAAATGAATTAACAAGAAAAACCTGCACTCTCTAATGTAAATTGAGCCATGCTCACAGGGCAAGAAGAGGCTGGGACAAGATGGTCTCTTATAAGCAAGTTTATAACTTGTTCTACTTGGACAATTTAAATACACAATAAAAAGGGTATCAGCTGAAAAATGGCTTCCAAAGGCAAATTCAAACCCCCAAGAACCCATGAATATGGCCTAGTTTGGAAAAGAATCTTTGCATGTGCAATCTTAAAGATCTCAAGATGAGAAAACTGGATCTGGGTGGGCCCTGAACTAAAATAGTGACAGTGTGTCTCTATATGACACACAAGCTTCCTGAGTGATGGGAATGGGCTATGACGCATCCCCTAAGACCATCAGAAAATACAGATATTTATACTACAATTTATAAGAGTAGCAAAAATTACAGTTATAAAGTAGTAATGAAAACAATTTTATGGTTGGTGGGCCACTAAAAATGAGGAACATAAAGGGTCACAGCACCAGGAAGGATGAGAACTACTGCCCTCATCCCTTAGGGGAACTCCCAGAGCACTTGCCTTATAAGAAGCAAAAGGTCTTTGGAGGGAAGGTGGTCCAAATAAGCCCTTGATTTTGCTTCTTTGGTTGTTATTGGATTTCTGTGGTTTTGGGACAGGTCTGCGGCACTACCAATTTTTAAGGTGGTCCTAAGGCACTAGCATAAGAATTCCCACAGTTGCCAATGCTTTTCCCCCATCAGATCCCTAATCACTGCTTGCCCACCCAAACCCTTGCAACACCATCCAGTAGACATATTCCACTAGACATATTCCACTGTATTCTGGGACTTCCACAGGCCAGACTACAGAAGAAATCTGATGAAAAGTGAGAGAAGAGGGCCACTTGGGCACAATCTTGGATGGAGAATGGCTTTGGACAGAAGGATCATACCACCCTCTGCAGCTGAAGCAGAAGAGCCTGAAGGAGGAGACAAGGAGACCCCCTTCTTTAGTTTACAGGGGATGGTTAGGGACAGTCTCACTTCCGTGAAGAATTATGGATGAAGTTTAACTTCCAACTCTTATTTCTAACTAAAGCTAAATAGAACATGCACTTTAGAACAAAATGTGGGTATGGAATGAGAATAAACATCCAGTGTTTATGATGAATTAGAGAGGGAAGGGGAATCACTGAAGACTTAGTTAGCCTGGGAATGATGACAGTCAACACTGAAGGAAGTTGATTTCAAGACACATTAAAGCAGACTGGCATTGTAGCTTCATGTCTGAGTCAGACGCAGTATCTTTACATTCTCATTGACATTTGGTAATACAGTAGCATTTCAGCAGAATGCTCCTTCGATTACTTTTCTACCATGATAATGGGAAAAACCCATCTACACCATACAGAATGCATATAGACTTCCAATGAATGACTGCCAAGGAGCTTCCAAGCACGGGCCTCAAAACAAGACACTTGACTACTCACACTGCACTTCCAGATAGCGCTGGGTCTGCAGGTTTCCAGTGACTGCAGGGTGCTCCACCTGGCAGATCACTGGGACCCCATCATCCTCCTTGTGCACCTTCAGCATCAGCTGACTGGTCACAGTGTACATGTCCGACCACTCTTCCACCTCTGATTTGCCTGTGGGAGACAAAACAGATCACAATCCTCTTATTTTCTCCCCACCCCCAACAGTGTTATCTTAGGTAACATGATGGCAACATCATAGGTCAGGGCATTCTGGGACTGGAGACTTCCTAAAATGGTTATTTCCCTTAGTTTCTTTCTTTTCAGCCTTGTATAACAGTGGTTCAGATACATTCCAAACCTAAGCAACACACATTATTTTTAATTCAAATATATTATGTATATTCTTCTACCTTGGAACCTCCTGCCAAGTCAGTTGCATGTTCAATCATTTTGATACTTGGCTGCCTGTGGCATCAGGAAGAGGAAGGAAAAAAAGCTTTTCATACAACCATAAGAACTTCAAATGTCTCCAAGGCTGTCATGCTACTGAAAACCCAGAGAAGCCCAAATCTCCTTAGTATTTCCGTCAGCAGTGGAAGCAAAAACAAGCCCCACTGCCCACCCCCATCATCCGCAATTAAGAGGGAAAATAACTAAATGGATTTATATAATTGAAATTGTAATTGAAATGTTTAAACTCTGAGACTTCTGGAAGACCACAAGAAATGCAGTGGCAGTGGGCTAGAGCAAAGAAAGAAATAGGGCTTTGGGCCAGATGGGAGACAAGTCCAAGAACACCCAGAAAAGGAGGGAGAAGGCTTCCTTCCGGAGGGAGTGAATAGGGCTAGGCAGTCCCTTCCTGAACCCAGCACTCCCCGAGCCCGGCACACCATTAACTTTCTTTGAATGTTTTGTACGTATCAGTCTACATTTAATGGCTCAGTTCACTTAGACAGAAGCAGAGGGGAAATAAAAACCTCCTTCCTTCTAAAATCATACCTAGGAAGTAGGAGTTTAAGACAGAACGGGCTTCTGGAGGTTTGCTGATCTCCTTTTCTGGATACAGGCTTCCACCCCACCCTTCTAAAAGGGCCGTTTTCTTCCTCCAACTGTTTATTTATTTAATGAGTACACATATAGCACTTATTCTGCTTCAGGCACTTCCTCAATGTTTTGTAAATATCCACTCACTTCATCTTCATAACACCCTAGTATTACTGTTCCCTATTTAGAGGAAACTGAGGCACATGGCTAAGTATTTCTGTTAAGCAGAGGTGAGTTCTAGAGTCCTCTGTTCAGGCATTACTTTGAGGGCAACCTAGAAAAGAAACGGAGCCAAAGGCTGCCAGCTGTGAGAGACAGGAGAAGCAATGTAAAATGTCCAAATAGGGCAGGGCTCTAAAAGCTGTAGGGTCACTCCAAAGTCAGAGACTTTGCAGAAGAATAGGATGGCAAACTGGGCATCAGAATTCCATGTTCACCAGCAAAGTCATCTTTGTAAATTCATAATTAACATAAGCTCTTAGTTTGTAATGCAACAGTCTTGCAGGAGAGCACATACCCACAGCTGACGAACAGTGCGATGCATGTTAGAATGAATGGCCTGGAACTTTAAAAAAATGCACAGCATGAAAATGTGGGGTTCTCAGTCATCAAGTCACCACAAAACAGGATAAAAGCAGTGAATTTTGAGACCCAGACAGAGACAGCCTCTGACTTCAGGATATCCCTGACACAGGCTCTTCCTGGTTGAAGCATTCACGTTTACAGTTTGGTTCACCACCAACTCTCAAACCACAGAGGGTTGAATATGAGCAAAGGCAAGGAAACTCATTCCGTTCTGGCCTCAGATGTTTTTGCTAATTGATTAGAAGCTGTATCTGAATGGATGGTTTTGTTTCAGGAGCAACTGTTTGTAATTTCCACAAAGGCCCCCTTGCTAGAGTCGAGTGCCAGCTAACTGCTTCCCGCCTGGGAGGTCTCCATCATACCTTTGAGTTCCTTGTTCCCTTTGAACCACCTGATGGTCGTTGCCGGCTTGCTGGCCATGGCAGTGCAGTTGACTTCAATCTCCTCCCCTTCTACTGCTGTGTCTTTCTGGATATCGATCATCAAGTTACGTGGAGGGACTACAAATTAAACACATATGCTTTATAAGCATCAGGCCTGTTGACGGACAGATTCTCCTCTTCCTTAGGGATCAGGGTTATTGTTAGCACTAAAGAGGCAGAAAGGGACACTGCTGATGGGATCCCTTCAAGATGACAAAAAAAGGGACACTGCCGATGGGATCCCTTCAAGATGACAAAAAAACAAAACAAACAAAACAAAAACTGCCAGAAGGGAAGAACTGGATAGACAATGCCACGTAAGGTGGATCAGGCATAATCTGTTAACTCAGAATGTCTTTCCTAAATGTCTCCTAGTTGGTGACCAGTGACCACTCTCCAATTCCTGAATTATTATTGACTGAGGATTAACAGTCCAGACGTTAGTCATAAGAAAATGGATAAGGAAACAAGGATAAACTCAAGAGGAGCAGACATTATTGAAATCAATGTCCTTACATGGATGCCCCTGAAAGCACTAATTCTCCTTGAACTCAACCCTTGGATTGCAATCTTCATAGGGAAGACTTCAAAGTCTACTAACATAGATAAAAAGCTTGGGGTCCCTTAGAAGGACCACTCACCACAAACATCAATGGAAAAAGTGTGCCTCAGAGCCGGCTCCACTGAACCAGGCCTGGAAGAAGTCGGGACACACTCCTGTCCTCCAGTGGGCAGAGCGCCACTGAAAAGAAGGTTCAGCGGTACAGGAAATGCCAGGTCTGTGCAGGCATTTACCATACTCCAAATTCCAATGCTCAGATCTTAGAAACCAAAGGAGAAAGAGGTTCCCAAGTGCTTGAAAGGCACTCTGATAACAGAATTAAAACATTTCTCTATAAGCATATTAAATATTTCTGTAATAAAATAGTCAAAACAAAAGGCCTGAGGGCCGGCACACTGACTAGCAACCAAGGGTTTGTGTCTGACAGCAGTGAAGGTGATGACTGGAACTATCTTTTTTTTTTTTAATATGAAACTGAGTTGAAGGTGAAACTTCATACAATGTGTCGTCCTACCTCAAGACTGAGCCTCCTGAAATAAAAATCAGTAAGAATACAGAATTCAGTAGTGTGAGTCTAAGAATATGAGCCCTGGCCACCATGAATAAGCAAAGACAGGGCTGAGACTTATGATTAATAAGTTTCTCAACTCAGAAGAGAAACAAGAAATTAAATATGTATAAACATGCCATCCTGACCATCAAGTTGAATAATACATCTCTGATACTGCTTCAATAAATTATGGGATTAAACCATGTTATTTGGGATTTCCAACTGCTCCGGTCCAATGTGAAAATTCTGTTCACAGGAAGACTTTCATACTGAATTAGAGCGATTGAAAAGTCTTCTAGGGGCTGATGAAAGGGGGAAAACAAAATGATTTGTTGCATATGTTTCTCAGCAAGATGGCACACTGTGGCAGCAGGGAGGGGGCAGCTGCTGGAGCAGATGATCTGCTCCCTTGTCCCCTTGCACGAGGAAAAAAACCACATTTGCTCAATCAGGTGGCTTGCTAAAATGTGGTCTGGCTCAAATGAATAGTTACTTGTGGCAAAGAACTACCCTGGCTTACATTTTAAAAACTAAGCAGGAGACAATTTAACACCCAGTTTAGAAGGGTACATTTGATGCAAATTTTAGAGACCCAAAAGGGGGGTGACCAAGAAATTGGAGTTGATTCGGCTGACTGTGTCCTTTACATAGTTTATTTGTACAAATGTCGGCCAGGTGGGCAACAGACTGCCATGGACAGTATGTACGGGGAATAAGCAGGCACAGTACTCTGAGTGCAGGATGGTAGCAACAGTGAAGGGAGACATACTTCTGTGGATCAGATGTTCCTGGAAACCACCAACTAAGCCTAAGGAACAAAGATCTTGGAATGTGACAGCACCAGAGGAGACTAGAGTGTAATAGGGCAACCTCACAAACAAATCAGGGCCCAGAAGAGAAAAGACAGTCTTGCGGTCCTGGAGGAAATAACAACAGCAACGAAAAGGTCCTTGAAGTTGGTACACTGGACACTTCCTGATGAGAATAATAATCACTAACATCATTGTTGGAGTATGGTGCTAAGGGTACTAGAGAGGGCAAACAGCTAAAGCTACACTGACAATGCTGGAATTCCTCTGAATGGAGTTATTTCTCCCACTTCACGAGAAACATGGTGACGGGCACTCAGAATGCAGGCACTTTCTTAGGGGGAACAGAGCCAGGGGTAGCTGAGACCCCACCCAGGTACTAAGTCTCAGAGGCACTTGGTAGGGATGCTGTCTGTTGGCTATGCTCTGTGTTCTGGGCACCTTGTCCTTATTCTCTCATTTTTTCTGGTAGGTCTGATGACACATCCAAACTCCTCCCCTGATACCTCCCATAGCTTCCCCTGCCTACTCATTTCTTTCTGAGTTACTTTTCTTAAGGGTAGGACTATTCCTTTCTGTACCCAGTTTTAGAAGTCCTTGGTCATGGGCTCTGTTTCGAGGCCCATAGATGCACAGAACAACACAATGATGAAGCTGGGTGGAGGATGAGGCTGCTCATAGCAGAAAGTGAGCAAGGGGAATGGACCTAGAAGGGGCCAGGGCAGGACAACATAGCGCCAAGGACATGCATCCCATGGACATTTCTTTCAGGGAGTCCCTGTTCCCTCTCTCATAGATGCTCTCATATTACAAATCAACCCCACAATGAATTAATTGATTAGGTGGGAGACCTCAGGATCTAACCACTTTCCCAAAGTATGGTAGCTGGTGAAAAAGCCCAGAACACATAAAGCCTTAACACATAATTCACATTCAAACTGCAACAATCTCCAATGGCAGCTCTTGAGGGAAACTAGAATAGCCAGAAACTGGAAACAACCTGGATATCCCTCAACTGAAGAATGGATAAAGAAAATGTGGCACATCTACACAATGGAAAGCTATTCAGTATTAAAAACAAAGACATCCTGAATTTTGCAGGCAAATAGATGCATGTCCAGAATGTCATCCTGAGTGAGGTAGCCCAGTCCCAAAAGGACATACATGGTATGTATTGACTTATAAGTGGATAGTAGCCATAAAATACAGGATACTCATACTACACTCTGCAGACCCTAAGAAGCTCAACAAGAAGGAAGGCATAAGCAAGCATGCTTGAATCTCCCTTAGAAGATGGAATAAAATAGTCAAAACAGGCAGATGGAGGGAGGGAACTGGTAGGAGAGAAGATGAGGAAGAGAATGGAGGAGTTCAGGATCAAACTAAGGAAATAAAAACAGACAGGTGTACAGGACAAGGAAACATGACTAGCACCTTTCGACTTTTGTTTGGGGGCTGAAAGCTTGACAGGTGGTTAAGATTCATCTCTGACTTTTTCCACACTGGTCTTAGCTGTGTGCCCTTTACCTCTGTTGTAAATGGTACACTGTATGTCCCTGTGACCTTCAGGGTAATTGAGTAATTCTGGTTCCCCAGGATTACCCTCCTGTGCAGATGGCATCTTCTTTACCTTAAGCCAAGGGAAAAGTGTGGAAAACTCCAAAAGCCAGAAAACATACCCTGTGTAGAAACACAATGGGCTTGTGCGTTGTTGAGGTCATCATTTTGAGAAGTAGCTCAGTGATTTCCCAAAGCCCATAAGTATTTTTTTCAGGGTTGTGAGCAGTGTTGCTCCTCTTAGTTGAGATCAGAGGAAGAAAGAGTCAAGTGGGGTGGGGGGCTGTCTAGTTATAAGTATAAGGTTTGATAATTTGTATTTTTTTGGTGCTAAAAGGACACTTCTCTCAGACTTTCCTCCCTCTATGTAGAAATTCTTAGAACTACAGACACTCACAGAAGTCTACATTTCTTGGACTTTTAAAGAGCAACGAAGAATTGGGCAATACAGATCAGGTGACTTAAATTTGCCTTTCCGAAAGCAGAAGGTTGGAGAAGAAAAAATGTATTTTAGCCTATTAATTCTATCCCACTTTTCTCCTTAACTCCATCCTGATTTTATAATGTCTATAAGAGAGGTAAACTATGAAATCCATTCTAGAAAAATGAATTCAAACTGTTGCTAGCCAGAACACATATACATGATCCAATCCACTGAACAGATCCAGCCAGTAAGAAGTGCCTGCAGCCATCAGTGGAAACAAGCACAGACCTGTCTGAGAAGAAGCACGCACAGGAAAACCTGAATGAAATCACACACAGGGAAGCACCAGAATTCAGCCCCGCATGTCAAGGTTCCTGTTAGCTAACCTCAAACCTATAAGAGTGCTAATTATAAACATTACGCCTACAACATTGAAAAAAAAAAATCAGCAATATCAAGATGAGTCACATTAATTACCACAAAAGAGGAGTCTTAAAGCTGATCAGTATGTGGAATCTCACTCTCAGACCCTTTAAAATAATTAGGTTCTCCTGTTCCCGGAGTCTTAAGAGTGAGCACTAATCTTAGGAGGATGGGACTAGTAATATTAGCCATGTATACAGTAAGTGCATTCATCTCAGCACAGTATCTTCTCTCTCCTGTTCATCTCCTCTTAAGAACAGAATATAAAGAGTCCTATATTCTGTGTGGGGATAAGGACGGGAACTCTTCACAAGTGGAAGACTGAATGAATGGTCCATAAGGCACACAGAAACCATTACAGGAGGGTTTTTGGTTTACACATGGATGAGATCTAAACACAATGCAATAGCATAGAAAACATTAACAGTCATTCTTGTATCTTATAATTATCCTAAAGTTTTTGCTGAATTCGTTAAATAGCTAAAAGTCATATGCACTAAAATGCGCATCTTTAGCCTATGGAGGAGTTTGACAGCTGTGTAAGTACATATGGAATCTTATTCAGAGCACCATGGATAGCAACAGAGATGCTAATCCATCATTCTCCATTCATTATAATATCTAAAACTCTAAACCTTAGGAGGAAGGCTTGAATGTGTATCAGTGGAAATTGTCAGATTTTGGAATATGAAAGACTCTCACACTGATGACAACAATTTTACTCTGTCAAGGAATCCTAGAGTAACTTCAGTGGGAAGAATATTAAATGAATGCATAATATCTGCAAAAAGAACACTGACTAGTATTACTTTCAAGCACACTTAAGTTAATGCTTCGATGAAATACAAGCAGGAACCTATTACTTCTAGAATAATGAGACCTCAAATGGATTACAGGCATGATGGCACTCAGAAGCCTATGCGCTGGTAGTTGACTCCAAGCACACGGCACGCGCACAGTTGAACTGGTCCAGCACAGTGACAGAGACACTGCCAACTGACAGGTAGAAATGTCTTGACAATGGTCTCAAAGTTGTGCTCTGGAAAACTAAATGTTAAGGTCCAGAAATGTCCTGAAACATGGAACTGCTGTGTGTGTGTTCCCGTGTCCATGTGCAACACATACATGTGCACATGTGTATCTGTCTATATGGAACCTAGTCCTCAGACATTGTTTCTCTGTTTATGCAGACAAATCTCTCACTAGCTCAGAATTCTCCAAATAGATTAGGGTGGTTGGCCAGCCCCAGGGGATCATCCCCCTGACTAATGTGTGAATTATAAAAGCATGCAATCTAGATCCTAAGGACTGAACTCAGGTCCTTTCACCAACTGAGCTATCTCCCCCAGGTCCTTTTTGATTCTTATTGTGTGCTTTGTAATCTTGGCAGAGTTTCTATGAAATTAAAAGATTGAAACCTAAAGGCCCATGTAGTAAAAATCATTCTGAAAATTCAGAATGTCACGGGTACATTCTGTTTCCCTGTCGTCACTCTTGAGGAGATGCTGTAAGTGAAGGCGGTCCAATTTAGATGGTCACTGCACACACTTGAATTCCCAAAGGTGTACTTATACACAGTTAGACAAGCAGAGGTGGAAAACCTCAGGGGCCCCCTGGCAAGTTTGGTTCATCTGCACAATACCAAAATACTCTTCCCAGCAGATCTCATACAGATTAAGTCAGGAAGTGATGCACACATGAAAGCTATACACAGACCACGCCGGGAACTGTGTGGAAAGTTGCACATTAGGTTCAACTTTCTAAAAGCATAATTGGTCATATCAAGGATATATATTAATATATCAAGTGTGGCTTTGGGCACACACCTTCGGCTCAGTGAATTAAAACTATTTTCCCCTTTATAGCTGTGTTTAAATGAAGAGGAAGAAGCTCAATATGAATGTTCATAAATACATATGTGTGCACACATCCAGTGAAAATGTCCTTTATATTTATCTTTCTTCTTTAATCTTCACATCATTACACCAAAAAGTTGTAGCCTGCCGCTTCAAATAGACTGATTCATCATCTTCCTGAAGGTGTAAATCAGAGATCTGGTCTCACTCTGCAGTGTTATGTCCTTGAAAATTCAGTTCCAAAACCTTGGGATCAGCTGCTGTTATGAACCAGAGTGTATGTCTGTGTAAACTGTGACAGACTCAGACCCTTCAGCAGAGAAATATCTGCTGACTATATCAAAACACAAACCTCTCACGCCTGCCGCTGGGATTTCAGTGAAAAGCACAATCTGGGGACCACAAATGACAATGGTCAACCAGTGGCGGTGACCTCCCAGCCTGCCAAGTGTTCTCTGCTGTTCCCTGATAATTCACTCTCAGCTACCTCATGTTTACTCCTGCACCTGGTGACAAGGAATGTGTAACCTGGGTGTGACTTTCTATAGCATGATCTGAGCTATCAGTAATAAATAGGGTGACAGAATAATAAAGTCAAAGAAAATAAGATGGACCATATTCAAACGAAGATGCCAGTTAGATGGAAAATCATCATAAGAGAGCTCAGCTTTGCCATGGCTGTAGATTTGAGGGGAGCCCATCTTCCCCTCACATGCTCAGAATGAAAAAAACTGGGGATAGTTAGAACTGACACCATTTCATGAGGTGAGCGACTCTTTTGAGGGCTCTAACTTTCTTGATCTTTGCTTCTGAAGCTTGAGGGCTGAAACCCAAGAGCAGGTGGAATCTATACAGACAGCTGATTGCTATTCTTGAGAGCATTTGGTAAAATAGGTTATTTTTAAAATTCAGCGAAATGGGCGGTGATTCTCCCTAAAACAAGTTGCAGCAGTGAGATCCACTCTTTTTTGTTTGTTTGTTTGTTTGTTTGTTTTTGTTTTTTGTTTTTTTGTTTTTCGAGACAGGGTTTCTCTGTATAGCCCTGACTGTCCTGGAACTCACTCTGTAGACCAGGCTGTCCTGGAACTCAGAAATCCGCCTGCCTCTGCCTCCCAAGTGCTGGGATTAAAGGCGTGTGCCACGACTGCCCTTTGAGACCCACTTTAACCCTTTCTTTGCTATTGGAAGCCATTTGGTAGCCTGAGCCATCCCCCTGGCTCTGGGTCTAACAGCCATTTCTTACCCAGGACTGTGATGGTGGTGTAGCTTTCCTGAGGGGGGTCCGTGTAGAGCTGGCAGAAGTATCTCCCTTCATCCGAAATTGAGACATTTGTCAGTGACACTTTGAGTTCACTGCTAGAAAAATTCAGCAGCTGAAACCTGCTGTCCTTCAAAGCTGTGAAACAAAACACAGTCAGTGATTGTGCAAAAGATGACCGACAATCTATTTTCCTTAAACTAGTCAAAGGAAAAAGTCAGATGCTAGAAAGACAGCCACAGAATGGAAACAATTTTTGTCTTTCTGTATGTGTATGGTACTATTTTAGGCTTCTGCGGCAGCAGCATGCAGACAAACAACCTGGTGACCTATTCTAAGGAAACTTAGGCATACACACACACACACACACACACACACACACACACACACACACAGGCACCACCACCACCCTACTTGGGGCAATTCCAGGTACTGTGCCTCTTCAATAGTACTGTTTATGGTTTCCTGTTAGAGACAGGCAAAATGAAGTGGGCAGGAAGGAGCAAGCTGGGGGGACATGTCAGGTGGACAGCAGAGGTTCAGAAACAAAAGTCTTTTAGAATGAAAATGCAAAGCCAAAAACAAAGGAACAAAAACAATAACAACAATGAAACAAACAACAAAAACAAGCTGGTCCAAATTATGAAAGAGAACCAAAAAAAAAAAAAAGTAATTTCAAAGCAAAATGTAAAATATCAATTTTAAACATGTTTTAGAAGACCATTTAACTTGGATGCATCTGAATTTCGGGGAGATGATTTGGATGGGAGAGCCTGACTCAGGGCCTTTAGAGGCTATAGCTGGTTACACAGATTTCTAAGTCAGTGGAAAACTGATCAGACCCCCAAAAAGGAAATTAGAACCATCACAAAGTACTGTATTTGGGCTTCTTACTTAATATGAGAAGTCTTTTTCAAAGTCTTCTTCATTTAGCAAAAGCTACTAGCACCACATGCATGTGAAATCTGGGACCACCCTGTGGAGTGGGACTCCTCTTCCACCACGTAGGGGTTGTGGAATAGAACTCTGGAGGTCTGGCTTGGGATAAGCACTTTTAGCCTCAGACATTTCATGGGCCCTTCTTTAGTCCTTTTAAATGTTCCTTGTTTATCAACGTTTCCCACAGAATGGCCCAAAATCCTAGGAGGGGAAAGGAGGCCAAGTAGCCCAAAAGACGCATGATGGATACTTGCTTCAGGGAGGTGTCTTGCCAAGCCATGGCAACCGTGTGAGCCCTTGGTGTCATATACAATTCCATTTCAAAGGCTGGCTTTTGTTAAAGTGCATTTAAGTGGAATTCAGCATATGGCTATCTCTGTACAGCAGAGGCTATGGTGAAAGCTGCAGTCCTGTCATTACAGGTATAGACTGCCTTGGGAACACCGCTCTTTAAACCAAACAGATTCCCTATCAGAATGCTGTATTTTCCTTGCCTTACCCTATTGGAGTTGTTTGTGTCAGCTAAGTATTTGGGACTCGATTGCAATTCACCTTGAATTACTACAATCAATTCCTATTGCAAAGTAAGACTTTTAAAGGGGACCATTCAAGGTTTCTATTAAGTAGAAAGATGATGATTGCCTGTCTCTTCTTCTCTCTAAAGAATTGACTAAATTTTAAGCATCTAACATTAAATTAGAAAGAGGTGGCCTTGGCAATCTCTTTATCAAGACAACACACAGGTAAACAAAAGTTGCTGTCTAATACAGTGGGCAGAGACTTACGCCTGAAGTCCCTGAAGTAAATGGTCTGCCTGTTGGGGTTCAGGAGCTGAATCACGGAGTCGTCACTCTTATTGACTTGGCAGCTGATGGTTGCAACTTCTCCTTCAATCACTGTCACGTCTTTAGTAAACAGATTCTGTCCATCACCTTTAAGAAAAGAGAGATAAAGGTCAGATGGAAGCCCCATCATTTAAATTTTAGTACCCGAGCTCCATTAAAGCAAAAACAAAGTGAGAAATGCATTACAAAACTAACATTTGATATGGCCCTAAATACTCTTCTCCTTGGTTCACAAAATGAGTCATCAAACAAAGGGAGATCTAGGCTAAGATACAACTAAGCTTGTAATTGACGTGACTCTAAGAAAGTAAGTGGTGCTGGTGTCCCAACCTCTGGTGTTTTGAATGGTCAAGTAGTGTGCTGAGGTGGAACCAGAAAGACCAGACTACTAGCTGTTATGAACATGGAAGCTCTCCCATTTAAAAGAGGGAAGGTATGGCCAAGCTTAGACCACATGTCCTTGATCCAAGCTAAACTCATGGGTCAATTACTAAAGCAGAAACAGGAAGACTCATTAAATGACCTTGCCTAATTAGCACATGCTGACCTTCCCAATGTGTAGGCACTTAATTTTGTCATGTATGAGAGGGAGGATCAAACTACCTAGAACTCTTTGGGACTTAAATAAGATCCAGAAGGCCTACAGTTGAGAGTCTGATTCAGCTCTCAAAAATACACCTTCATAACTCACCCAAAGCTTGAGACAGCCCCGAGCTCACCACCCTCCCTGCAGATCACCCCTTCAGCTGTGAAAAAATTTCCAGAACATGTCAAAATGTGAGAGCTTTCAGCTCCACTGATACAAGGCTTATCTCTGTATCTGCTCTAGTTTGCAGCATCAAGATTTGTTCCAGCAGCCAGAGCATCTCCTAAATGTGTGAAAAGATCCACAGCACAAGGCAGAAGTTCAATTTAGAAGCAGAAGATAAGGAATTGTGATGTGTTTGATTCTGTGGTTGGCATAACAGAGGACAGGGAAGTCTGGGATACTCTCCTAGCCTTTCAGAAGCTGAGATGCGGGTAAAACAGACACCAAATCTCTACTTCCCAAGCAAAAGGTGTATTTACAGTGATGTAACAGTGAGTCAGGAAGGGGGGAAAACAGACTGCTCTTTTTTTTTTTTTTAAACATTTTTTTTAACATCTTTTCTTTTTTTGTTTTTAAACATATTTTCTTTTCTGTTGAACATTTTTTTCTCTTTTTTTTTAAAAAAAAACTTTTTCTTTTTTCTTTTTTTTAAACATTTTTTTTCTTTTTCTCTTTTCAGACTGCTCTTATATCAGGAAATTTATGTAAAGTCCATGAGACAGTTTCCCATCTACAAAATGGGGGCAGTAATTAACAGCTATCCCACAGAGTTGTCATACACACGAAGCAGTTAGCACTGTGTCTAGCTTCTTGTCAAACCAAACAGATGGTACCTGCTAGTACTATCAACACTACCACCATCACCATGACATCATCATCATGGTCATCATCATTACCAGCACCACCTCCACCGCCACATCACCCTCCTCGTTTCTCTAGACCCCCAAATCCCCAACATATTAAGCCATTATTATGTGCGAGGTGTAGCAAATGCAAGAGTGCAGGCTAAGGATTCCTGCTCTGTAGGAGCTCTCTATGTAGCTGGAATGTATCAGCTTAGGATGGCTTCTTCACTCCTTGAAGAAATGTTGTCACATCAAGAAGCAAAGGGCAAAGATAAGTGCTACTTTAAAAAAATATCAAGGCAGCATAAACAGAGGTACAATTAGAATAAATGGAGGATTTCCACCTGTGATCACATTTCTTCTGAAGGATCCTTGCTTGGCAGGATACAGTGGGGAAGTGTGATAGGGTGTCTAAGATGGCTCAAAGCCAAATCTACCTAGAAATAGATCAGCCCCTGGCAAAGGATTAGAAGAGAGGAAACCAGAAGAATAAAGAGACATGATTAGGGGCACAGAGAAACAGAATGCCTGGTGCTTGCAGAGAAAACCCCAATGAACCTTGACCTTGAGCTCTATGACCCCAGGCAATGGCCCTGTGGTGAGGACACTGCCTTATGAAGCTGGAGGGAGGGAGACTGTCCTGGGGAAGCTTAGTGGGGCCGAATGCTGTTACAGACAAACAGCAAAGTGAGAGAAAGTGACCAGAAAAGGCAAGTGGGTGTTTCTTGTTTTTCCTCTGTGATTACTATGACAGACACAGAGCTCAGAAGCTAGCATGAAGGGATAGGTTATTCCAAGGTACAAGCAAAGAACAGGGTGGCGGAAATTGCTGCCAACCAAGCCAGCTCTTCCAGGTGAATCTGATGGCCCTGCATAAGAGTGACTAGAGATGAGTTCGAGGCCAGCCTGGTCTACAGAGGGAGTTCCAGGACAGCCACGGCTATACAGACAAACCCTCGAGAAAATAAATAAATAAACAAACAAACAAACAAACAAACAAACAAATAAATAAATAAATAAAAGAGTGATTAGAGAGCAGGACACCAGACACCTGATGTTTGCTGGGTAACCTAACCAGGGAAGGAAATTAAGGAAAATGACACTGTATAATGTGAGGATGAAGCAGTGTTCAACCATGGGCTTGCCTTTAGGAGACCAGGATATCAAACAAGACCTTCTGGGGGCAGGCAGGGATTTCTTCCATCTGTGGGGAGTGTATTAGCAACACAAACAAGATTCTTCAACTCTCAGAAGGAAGGTCCATGCGCAGAAGCTGTGAGCTGACAGGCATCGGCCTCTTTGGATACCAACTACTACTTTGAAGCTTGCAGGACTTAAAGCTGCCTCTAATTTAATCCTGTTCTAATAAGACAGTTTCTGTGGAAATAACTTGGCTTTAATTTTCGTCCTTCGTGGAAGTCCTAAGGCCAGTATATTCTGAGAGGAGGCTCCTTTATTATATTCATAGTAGCCTTTATGCACAGGGGATGGAAGCCAAGGAGTGGAGCATGCTTTAAGAACATTGCATTTTAAGAACAAAAGTCAAAGTTGTTTATAACACACACTACATATGCACAATTATTACTCAAAACGGGGTTTTTCCTTTACCAAGTCACTATGGAACAAGTCACTCAGGTAAACTTCTGCCTTTGCTGGGCTGCTCTGAAGACTCCTGGTGATGTGGTTATATGATGTTAACATCATGGAGTTATTATTTTTTAATTAAGACCAACCAGGAATCCAGTGTCTCAGAGACATGTCAATTTCTACCTATGCTAATATGGTTGTACTATCAATGCAAAAAAAAATTATGTGATAATGAAATATTTGGCTGAAAGACATCAAAGTGCTTTGGCTGATGGTGGTGACCCAAGGATGCCATTCTTTAAAAATCACCAATAAATTATCCAGGTCAGCGGAATGACAGTTATATTAAACAGAGCCCCATACTTTGAGGCACCAGAGATGGCTGCAGTGGGATAATAATGACCTATTTATTTGAGGCAAAGGGCTTGAGTGACAGCAAGGAAAATACAGTATATATGTCAGTACTCTACTGCCTGAAGCCTTTATGTAAAAATAATTTCTGCTCACATCCTCAAATATGTCTTCCAAACGGAAGGGTACATACTAGGACTTGATAAATTTCCCCCTTGAAATGGATGTTGAGACAATTAGGTTGTCACAAAATGCAATCTCATGTGTAGCAGGAGAGAAACATGCACCTTCGGTATCTTTTTTAAAGACTGTATTAAAAAAAAATCCTTCAGAGTTTTCTAAAACTCAATTAGCTGACATACTGTCATGGAAGGAACAGTACATGTTCTAGGGAACAGAAATCGAACAGGTAGAATATCTAGCGATTAAATGAAGCTGTTAACAGCCAGGTAAATTACTTTAAGGGTGGAGCAGTGGCTGGTGTGTGTAGACATTTTTTGACCACTAATCGGTATATTTGGATGAAGTTTGGGAGACAGAATTAAGCTGAATTTTAATTTACACAAGAAGTTATTGTGATATAGGGTGGTTTCCTATACGTTTCAGACTCTTTGTTTTCTATTTTCCTTACGCTGTATCTATTCATGTGTGCGGGTGTGCATCTAGAGGTCAGAGGATGACTTTCCCGTGTCAGTTATTATCTTCTACCACGTGGGCTCCAGCCTTTGCTCACTCTTCCATCAGGAGAGCCCTGTAGTTTGTTTTTCTAGCCAGTCTTGCTCTGTGCCCCTAGCTGGTCAGCTACTAGCTATGTAGCACTTATGGCAATCTTCTTTCCTCACTGTTACGTGTACTAGGATTACAGACACGCCCCACTACAATGGCTAACTTTCAGAGTTGCTCTGTAATTCGTAAAAACAAGTCCCCGAATCAAAGAGAGCCCTTCATCCATGAGCAAGCACCTTCAGTTAATATAACTGCTCAAGATGCTTTTCTCAGACCCCCATACTTTTTACACACTCCCTTTGGATGGCATTGTATAAAATGCTGGACTCAATCGAGTCTATTTAATCAACAGTATATCCTTACAGAAGTGACAAGTGACAGGACCTCAAAGCCAGAATTGGAAGTGAGAAACAGGATGGAGAACTAAGGTGTCTCCAGGGCTGAGCGGGGTGCTGGCTGCTTCCCCATCTCTGGACTTCTCCTGTTTCTCTGCCTCTGCCATAAAGATTGGACTGCAGAGACTGACTTGGGGAAGGAAGTTGCCTGGTCCGGTTCCACTAAGTGGGTGGGCTAAGCCTGTGTTAGAACCTGGTTCTGGAACCCCCACCCCCAACCACACACACACACACACACACACACACACACACACACACACACCCTGCTTACCAGCCAACATCTCAGGATTGGTTGCTAAGGCCCCTTGGGCTCTGTCTTGAAAAATTTACTTGTTTTTAAAGAGGTTTATTTCCTTATGAACAACTTGTGATTTTTTTTATTTCCATAATTTATCCTGAACACAATTACACACTTCAAGATGAGAGAGAGGCCGCTCTGAATGTAAAATACCTGTTTACTGCTGCCTCCTCCTCCTTCTTTCTGCACTCAGCACTCTCTGCCCCCAGAGAAAGCCTTTATTACTAGGGCACAGTGGGCATTTGCCAGTGCCCACAGCTCTCGCCCATGCTGCCTGGCTGGTAACAAATAAAACACTTCATTTATGCTGGGGGAGGCTCCC
>JADRCD010173619.1:0-20830 GCA_019843815.1 Montemys delectorum | reverse complement strand
GTGTGTGTGTGTGTGTGTGTGTGTGTGTGCAGGTGTTTGTACATATATGTGAATATGCATGAAGAGGCCAGAAATCAACCCAGGTGTCATTCCCCAGGTACTATCTATCTTGGTTTATTGAGACAGGGTCTCTCACTTGGCTTGGTACTCACTCGGGAACTGGGCTTGGATGGCTGACCAGGGAGCCCCGGGGATCCGCCCATCTCCATTCTCCAGCATTTGAATTACAAGTATGGGGCACCACATGCAGGTGTTCCTTGTAGCTTCTGGGGATCAAGCCCAGGCCCTCGTGCTTGTTGGCAAACACTTCACTCAGCTGACCCCAGCCCCAGGCATGACCTTGTCCATCCTAGGAATGGGCTCTATAGTCAGGGCTCAAATCCTCAGTAGCCGTCTGTGACTCCAGATAAAAGAGTCCAGCCACCCACAGTGACATGTCAGAAGAGCCACCCCACTGCCCAGCCTCAGCATGTCAGAGGTCTTTCCAAGAAAGAACTGGCATAGAGACCCAGGATGCCCCAGCCCCCAGAGCCCCTTCCTCAGCCTGCCGGTGTGGCAACCAGAGAAAAGGTGCGTGATTCCCGAAGCTTCCTTCTGACTCTTGGATTAATTCACTCGAACATATCTGGCTTCTTTATGAATGACAGGTAAGTACAGGGCACCCCATTCATCATGAGGATAGAACAGCCCCCCAAGGGGTCTACCAGACAGTCACCCTTTCTGTAAATAAATGCAAGGGCGACTGCCTGGGACGGAAAAGCTAAATGGAACTGAAGTCTGGGGATACCCTCCCCCCTTTCCCATCCATAAGCCAAAATATTGCTAAGGCTTTTTATAAACAAAGATAATGAGTTGTATAATTTATGTAAATTAACCAATGCCGCTGCATTTTCTAGAAGTAACATAAACTGCATTATTTATTTGATGTGCTTTTTGGAGTAAAAAAAATATAATTATAATTGGATATTGTACCTAACAGTTTTCTCCCATTGTTTTCTGATTAGCGTTGGCAGTTTGGAATATCAGATGTGAACTCGCTGAGCGTACCACACTCGGGAGGCCTTTCCTTTTGCACTCGAAGGTGACAGGCATGTGACCCAGGCCCTTGCACACACCTTCTGCGGCAGGATGAAGCTTCGTGTTCGAGTTGTCCCGGGTGCACCCCAGCACCAGTGGCAGGGGGTACTCGTTGATCAGCTGCTCTGGGACATGACTGACACCATTTTCCCTCCCTAAAGGCATCCCTGTGTCCTCACTGCTCAAAGTTGAATCCCCAGCAACAGCTGCAACAGCAGCCTCACCCAAAGACTTGCTCTAAGCAGGAGTCAGTCCCATCACACAGCCAATTCAGAATTCGGAGCCCCAGGGGACTCTGTTGCTGGAACTTTAAGCAAACCTCCTCCAGGTTTATTCTCAGTGAAGGGACTCTGTTCTTCAATGCTCCCAGTGGAGGCAGCAGGTGCTGCTGTTGCTGCTGCGAAGACACCAGGCTGCGTCCCCCAGCTCGCCTACCCCTGCCTGACAGCAGCAACCCACATTCCCTCACATCTAACAGAACTGAAATGAGCAGCACAGAACCCCATGCTGCAGTTCTTAATATCACCATATTAGGGGCATTAAAAATGCAAAGACAGATAATGAAGCAGAAGAAATTAAAGAAAGGCCTGGGGAAACCTCACAGCCTTGGAAACACTTCTGTCTCCTAAATGTGAGCTGACATCTGTTGGCCCCTGTCACCTGCCTGCTCCTCCTCACTCGTGGGCAAAATGTACGATCCTGGAAACCTGCAAATGCAGAGAGCTGGTGCATCACCTTGTCAACGCAGCAGAATGCAGAGGACGGACCTTTACTGGAAGGCAATGGATCCTTAAACGACCATCTCATCTGGGACCGGAGGTCAGGACCTCTGCTTGTTCTGCCTCCTCCCCCAGCCACAAGGATCCTCTCCTCACTTGCAGGGGTGAAGAACACCAAACATCTCAGATGGAAAAGCAAACTGGGAGGGGGGAGGGTAATTTACAGAATTTATTTCATCTCCTCTCCCTTAATCACGTAACAACGAAACCCCCAAACGTTCTACATTCTGGTTTGTGTCCAACACAATGTGCAAGCTAATTGAGTGTAAAAACTGTCGCTCTGCGTCGTATCCGTTAAAGTGCGTGTGACAATTGTTCTTCTTCCCCCCACCCCCCGGCTCTGTTTCATTTCTGTTTTTGTTATAATTCAGTCCGTTCACAATATGTCATTGTGAACGCTATTTGCAAAAGAAAGTATAAAAACAGATTCTTTATTCTGAACTGCACTTGTTTTTTTTATCCCTTCTCAGCCTCTCTGCATTTAGACCAGGCTTCCATCTGGAAGGCTTAAAAAAAAGTTATAGACAGAATTGCCATACATAACGAAGCACACTCTCATCTGGTATTTAGCCTGAGAATTTTATTGCCAGGTGTTGCGAAAGGGAGAAATATATGGCCAAAATACTGTGCTTCGTCTCGTTTCCAAACATTACATTTTGCGTCTGAAAATATTCATTAATGTGGGGATGAAGCTTCGTCAGGACAGCTACCTAAGGGACTTCCAGGGAAAGACAGACGCCATCAGGAAGGAAGGCACAGCGAGCAAGGGCAGGGAGGACTGTGGATCCTGACTCTGCCTCTGCAGATGTGGGAACCAGAGCTGCCATCCCTCCAAACCTCCACTTAGCCACCCAGAAACCAGAAGCCCAGCTCCACCTGGTCTGCTCACCTAACACTCAATTCCTTGCAGCAATTAAAGAGTTAAAGTCAGTGGCAAGGGCTGCGACTTGGCTCAGCTGATTTAAATGATTACCATGAGAGCATGAGGACCTGGGCTCAATCCCCCAGAGTTCATGGAAAAATGCTACATATATGGCACATTCCCATAATCCCTTTGCTGGGGACATGGAGGCAGGAGGATCCTTGATGCTTGTTGCCCAGGCAATGTAGCTGAGTCAGGACACTCTGGGTTGAAAGAGACCCTGCCTTAAAAAAAGGGGGATAACAGACTGAGGAAGATCCCATGTTAACCTATGGCTTCAAAAATACATGCATACACAAATGTTCTGAAACCTGCACATACGTGCATGTGCACACACACACACACACACACACACACACACACACACACCAGCAAAAAGATCTATCTCCTATATTTTTTAGCAGGAACTCTCGTTTCTTTTTTTAAATAAAGATTTATTTATTTCTATTTTATATTTCGCCTACATGTTGTATTGCCTACAGAGGTCTGAAGGGCATTGGATCTCCTAGAACCAGTGTTACAGAGCATTTTGAGCCACTGTGTGGGTGCTGGGAACCGAACCTGGGTCATCTGGGAGAGCAGCCATTGCCCTTAACTACTAAGCCATCTCTCCAGTCCTGGGAAGAACCATTTCTTTGTGGACCAATCAGCTGTGTGGAAAGTCAAGCAAATTCTGTTTGTGAGGAGTTAGCAGCTGAGTGGTTTGGGTGTGTCCTTTGGGGAACCCACGGATCACAGGACATTAGGTTAACACTTAGGTCTAATTACAGACTTAGGACATACGCCAGAATCAGGGAAGGTGAGGTGAGTAAATGCCACATTCGAGGGCTGGACATTCATTTCAGGGCAGGCCCATGGCAGAGATAAGTCTCGTCATTCCTTCCCGTGGTCCGTCTTGGGAGAGGTCACAGTGCACAACCTCTGCCTGAGATTTTGCAAAGAAAAAGGATTCACGGAGCGTTTCTAACCTCAAGCAATCAGACAAGGCAAACCCTCTGGGAATTCCACTGAAATGCTACGGCCCTGTGTGAGACCTCCGGCTGGGCATCACAGCCTCTGGGAACACTGTTCCAAGGGAGCAGGCTGCAGAGCCACACACACTCTGTTCAGTCTTCAGCAGTGGAAGCTAACTGCTGCCTGGCTCACTGTGATCTGAAAATGGGCATAGCCCTTGTCTTAGGGTGTTACTGCTGTGAACAGAGGCCGTAACCAAGGCACCTCTTATAAGGACAACATTTAATTGGGGCTGGCTTACAGGTTCAGAGGGTCAGTCCATTATCATCAGGGCGAGAGCACGGCAGTGTCCTGGCAAGCATGGTGCAGGAGGAGCTAAGAATTCTACATCTTCATCTGAAGGCCACTAGGAGAAGACTGACTCTTCTGCACTGGGCAGAGCTTCAAAGCCCACCCCCACAATGACACACTTCCTCCAACAAGGCCACACCTACTCCAAAAAAGCCACACCTATTCAAACAAGGCTACATCCACTCCAGCAAGGCCACACCTACTCAAACAAGACCACACCTACTCCAGTAAGGCCACACCCCCAAATAGTGTCACTCCCTAGGTCAAGCATATTCAAATCACCACAACCCTGTTCTAGTTTGAATGAGCAAGATCCTCCAAAGGCTCAGGTCCCCAGTCCGTGGGTGTTGTTTGGGGAGGTTGTGGGACCTTCAGGAGGTGTGGCCTCTCAAGAGAACTGTCATAGTCTCTGCTTACTGCCTGCTATTGAAGCAGTGACCTCTCAGCTTCCTGTTCCAGCTGCCTGCCATCACGTCTCTCTGGTCAGTAGGGAGTCTCCCTCTGGAACTATAAGCCGAAATAAACTCTTTTTCCACAAGTTGCTTTTGGTCATGGTATTTTATCACAGCAACAGAAACTAATGCAGTCAGTCCCCATGATGTGTGGGCATGGCACCCCTCCCTGACCTCATCCTAGACTCTGTGTATGATAAGCTCTGCTGCCCCGATGGCTTGGGGGCAACACCCTACAGCCTCATTTCTATTGGAGATCTAATAGTGCTGGTGGGCCCTTCGAGAATTCGATGAGCACTCATGACATTTCAAACAAAGGGAACATGGGCTCCCACACTAACCTGATCCCCACATACACCTCCAGAGCCGAAGGGCAACCTGGGCAGGGAATCTTTAGGCTGTAAGTTAAAGAGTGGCTGGAGAGGTGGCCTGGTTGTAAAGCAGCCACCGTGCAATCATGACGATTTAAGTTTAAATCTTTAGAACCCACTTCAACCCCAGACATGATGCCACATGCCTATAAATCCCAGCACTCCTATGGCCAGACGGGAAGTGGAGACAGGAGAATCGCTCAGAGTTTAAGGTCCAGCTAGGCTGCTATATGCAAAAGGGACTGCCTCAGACAAGGTAGAAGGCTAGGACTGATGGCTACAGTGGTCCTGAGTGTGGCACATGCAAGTTTACACACATATACACACAAGATGCAAAAGCAAAGTTAGAGAGGAGCAGACAACCGTGACATGTCACTGTGAACTACAGCCACCAACAAAAGGATGAGAAAATCGTTGTCTTCGTGAAAGATGTGAAGGACTAAAGGGAGGGAAAGCCCACAGCCACTTGCTGTGGAATTTATGTTTCCATAAGTGAAGCATTAGGAGTCCTGCGCAGAGAAGAAATTATTGATACGTATGTTCCCTTAAGGAAGCTTCTCGAGAGGCCCATTCCAGGTCTCATAATAATCCGTATTCTTCTGAAATGGCAATGTCTGATCTTTGATTTCCCTATCACTACCAAAAGTTCATGAATCATTGAGCTTCACACCCTCAGAGGTTTGGTTTATTGCGCACCACCTAAAATATTTAATAAAATAAATTCTAAATAATCAATTCACGAGGAGTTGACGTTTCTTATGCTTTTGTAATGTCTGCAGCTCACATCCATCATAAACTGCACATAAGTCGTGGCAGCAAGGAATAAAGGAACCTTTGTCATTTCCTCATGCTGTTGTGTAAATACTTAAGCAGGGGACAGGTTACATCTGCACCTCTCCACAGTTGCTATTCCACACTGTATCTTTTTATCTTCGGGACAATGTGGTCCTTTAACCTATCCAGTTCTGCAGGGCTGTCCCTGTGCACTGGAGCACACATCACATCACTGAGATTTGCCTGGGGTTCCTGTGACGCTCCACAGTGGTACCTGGGTTCAAGGAAGAAGTATGGTGTCTGTGGAGCCCTACTTTTTCAAGGTGTCTTTTTCAAGAGACCTTTCCCTGCCTAGCTTTCTCAGGCTCGAGACAACGTGAGGTAAATAAAGCATAAGCCATGAGGACATTTCCTACCAGAAAGAAAGACAATGAAGATGTTCCAACTTCCCTGTTACATCATGAGTCAAAGTATTTAACTAGAGGCTGGGGAATAGCACAAGGAGTAAGCCATGCAAGCCTGGGGCTTGAGTTCAAACTCCCAGAACCCAAACAAAAGCCAAGCATAGTCCTGTGTGCCTATGGTCCCATGCACTTATGGTGAGATTGAGGTGGAGACAGGGGAATCCCTACAAACTTCCTGGCCAGCCACTCTGGCATACACATTAGAGAAGATTTTTATTTACACACACACACACACACACACACACACACACACACACACACACACATTTAATCCAGTGAGCAACCAACTATCCTACCTTAAGGTTGAAAGTGAGGACTTCTATACAGGCTCTCTGCGTGTCCACAATCACATACATTAACACATCCTGCTCACAGCATACACACATATCTCACAGAGTGTCTGGCTGCAAGCATGGGTAGAGGGACACAGCAGGGCTTGGACTTAAGTCCTCGAAGGGTTCCTGGCATCCTGACAATACCGCCCTCCCCAACTCTGGCCAGCTCTCACAGTACCTTACCGCTTCTAGAAACAATCCCAATCCAAAAGAGGGATGAGTCGATGGCACTTATGTCTAAATCCAGCCCACAGTGCATCTTTATAAATAAAGTTGTGTCAAAACACAGCCCTGCCTACTCCTGGGACATCGTCTCTGACTGTTCACACAAAAGGTAGAGTTGAATTGTTTGGACAGACTGGCTAATCACAGACACCAAAATATCCTTCTGTCTAGGGCAGGGAAGATGTCTCAGTTTGTATAATGTGGCCATAGTAACTTGAGGGCCTGGATTGGATCTCTAGCACCCACGTAGAAAGCTGGGTGGTGCATGCTTGTATCCCAACACTGCGGGAAAGGCAGTGGACAGAGACTTTGCGGCTTATTGGCGGGCTAGCTCAGTCTCAAAGATTACTGTGGCTAGGGACTAAGGTAGACCCAGAGACTGACCTCTGACATCCACACACATGGACACAGGTATGTTCACACATACCCTCAACCATGTACACGTGCATAAACCACACACATAAAACAAATTAAATTTTAAAGATATTTTCTATTTGGACCTTTACAAGAGAACTTACACCAACTCAAGATTTGTTCAAACAATATTTAGTTAGGCACCAAATGTACATATGGCATCATGCCCAGAGCTGGGTCAGTTGTGGAAGAGACACAGAGGGCTCCTCCTCAGAGATGAGGACAGGGCTATGTCCCAGAAGGCTGTGGGATCTTCTGCTTCAGAAAATTGGTATTCTCCTCCTGCATTGCCAGCGGTGACTGGGTAATGGCAGGCTCAGACATATCATCAGAGAATTTAGTTAGAGATTTTTTTTTTAAGTGCTGGTAGTGAAGTAACAAATTGTCACGCCACCGCCTTGAGAAATTTCCCTCTTGACTTTCTCCTTAAGACAGAACAAAACTCATTCAAAAAAAATTTTTAGACTGACTTTTTATTTTCTGCATGAGTGTTTTGCCTTTTTTTGTATGCATATGCCTCCTGTGTGTGCCTGGTACTAACTGAGGGGACAAGGAGCACTGGCTCCCTTAGGGTTGGAGTTACTGATGGCTGTGAACCACCCAAAGCTTGAGGGAGCTCTTTGTAAGAGCAGCTTGTGCTCTTAACTGCTGCTTGGGGTGAGCCAGCAGGCAGACAGGACCCCCCAGCAGCAAGATGATGCATTTGGGGTAATTTGTATATAGAAGGGTTTGTGAGTCACAAAGGGGGATCCATTAACCAAGGCCGCTTGGGGCAGGGCAGACAAGCTGTGAGTCTCCTTGGTGATGTGGACCTTGTGGTCTACAGACCATGAGACACAGAGTGAACTCTGGGATTTCTGCACTGTCTCCAGGTTTAGCCAGAGTAGAATATGAGCCCTTGGTTATACCCTGAAGGCAACTGCCCTTGCCTGGGATTGGAACAGAGCCATAGAAATGGAAGGCTATCTAACATCCAGGAGGAAACCCTTAAGGCACACAACAGTTCCCCTATGAAGTCACCTACTTCCTGCCCTCCACCCTGGCTGGGTTCCCAAGGAGACAGATAAGGTGCAGACAGCAGTTAAAAGCACACATGCGTTGAGAGGGAACACAGAGGCCATCCAGTGACACACAAGGAACCTCCACCTTGGCAACCAGAGGAACGGCTACCCCTCACCGTTGGTTCATCAGTAGCTCTTCCTTCTTCCCACTCCCATGGGGTGCTGCAAAACCCTCTCCCACCCCTCTGTTCCCCACAGCTGTGGCAGAGGTGCTGGAAGCACCCAAAGAGCCTGTGGCTTGAACACTATGTAGAGCTTCTGTGTTTCCTCTCCTGTCTCAAGAGCATTGGTGGCAGCTCCCCTGCAGCAGATCATAACACACACAGGGCATAGAGCTCCCCACAGGGACATATCCCAAAGGATGGGGGTATGGTAATTTGATAGGACTGGTAAGAATGGAAAGACTCAAGACCGTTTGCCATTCAGTCAAGTGAGGGCCAGAGGTATTCTCCACCCGAGAAGCATCCGCATCTACATCTAATTGTCCACCAAGACACAAGTATGCATCACTGTCTCTGTGATGGGCAGTTACAAGCACTTGGGTGGCTCTCATGCTGAGCTCTATGTAGTGGTTCAATTGAAAAAGGGCCCTTGGTGAGGTGGATGGTAGTACTTAAGGGTTTCTGTGGTTACCATTGGATCTGCTAAACCTTCCTACTTGTGGGTTCGTGTACTAACGTGCCTGGACATTTAGGAAACATTAGGATAAAAATTAAATGTAAGCTCAGAAGCTCAACTTGATGTCTGCTGAGCTGTCTCCCCCAGGAAGGTCCACAGCACTTAAGGCTCAGATTGTATCTAGAGAAGGAGTTACAGAAGGACTAGTTCCTATCTGCAGACACAAAGAAAACTAATTGTATCAGAAGAGAGACCTGGTCAATAGCAGGAGCCGATACAATGTGATTTCTAAACATAACAGGTGCCACTATTTCATAAATATGCCCAGGTAATTCTTTGAGATGTACTCAAACTAAGATGATATTTATCGTTGTCTTACTTGGGTGTCTGTGGGGGGGTGGGGGTGGGGGGGTGGAGATGTGGTTGCCTAAGTAGAGACACATGGAAGTCAGAGGTTGACACCAGGTGTCTTTCTCCAGTCCTCTCCCTCTTCCTTTTGAGACAGGGTGTGTCTTGTTGAGCCTGGAGTTCACTGTCTCAGCTACACTGACTGGCCGGTGAACTTTCTGCCTCTCTGCCCATCCCACGCCCAACACTGGGTCACAAATGTATGCTGCTTCTTCTAGCTTTTGCCTGAGTACTGAGAATCCAGACGCAGGTCCTCACACGTGCATAGCCAGCATTGTATACACCTAGCCATCTCATCTCCCCAGCCCTTAACTGTGCACTGAGTCCTCCATCCTCCTCCTCCTCCTCTTCCTTTTTCTTCCTCTTCTCTCCTCTTCCATCATCTCCCTATACCTCCCAAGACCCAGTTCCAAGTTTTAGCTATGCAAGGAATTGAGATTAAATACCAACCACATAGGGTAGCCAGGGTAAATGAAGCCCAGGCAAGGTGATGACCACAACAGTTCTCAGACACATGGCAGATCTTATTCTCAGACCCTGGGAAGGGAAAAGTAAGGTCACCGGGCACTCTAAAACCTGGATAATAAGCTGCCAGAGAGAGGACCCTGTCGCTACAACTACTTACTTCTCTCCCAGAAGACCAGAGTTCGGTTTCCAGCACCTCTATCTTGCAGCTTACAACCACTTCTAACTTCAGCTCCAGGAGATCTATCGCCCTGCTTTCCAAGGGCACTGAACTCACGTGTGCAAACCCACACACAGATTCTCACACATGCACACAATTGAAAATAGTAAAATACAATTTTGCAAATAAGACAAGCTGTCCTATGCAAACATGAGGACCCATGTTCAGATCTTCGGGACCCACATTTAAAAAGACCAGGTGTGACAATGAACATCTGTAACCCCAAGTCTTGGAGAATAGAGAAACAGGAAACATATTGAGCTCAATGGCCATGTCGTATTGAAACAACTAGCAATGTCTCTACACATCACCAAGTGTGACACCCTCATCTTCCTCCACACCTAACACACTGATGTCACCCAGTGTCTAGACACCAGACAGACGCTTCACAGCATAGGAGACATAAAATGTTCAGCTGTCTATGTGCTAAGTTACACTGTCACATCAAAGACAGCACTCCCCTAAAAAAAGGCACGGGAGAAGTCCTTGGGCAACATCTCCCGAATCAGGCATGGACCCTGCAAGACTCAAAAGTCATGTGGCCATGACACAGGAAGAAACATGGTCTACTAGACAGATGTAGACTGGATGCTGTCAGTGCATGGTAAGTCTAGAGGAAATAACATGGACCAAACACAACCCTTTACTGAAAACAGAAACTTTGTATCTGTCAAATGCACAGGATTGTGGCAAGCAGGCTTCTGGTCCCTCAGAGGCTCTGTAACTCCTTTGTTTCATTAACCTGCATTCTCCCTCTCTATTTACTGCTGTTTCCCAGACTTGATTTGGACACCAGACCTGCTTGAGGCTGGCTACTGCAAGCATTTCCCATCATCTGCAAGCAAGACACCTATTTATCTTATGGCTGGGAATGGAGCAGAAGCGATCTGGCTCTGCCACGAGGCAGCTATTTCATACCCTGTTAATCCCTAATGCAGTAACTACAATATCGTTTCCACTTTCAAAAGAGGTGCTTTTTTTTCCTTCCTTTTTTAATATGTGGCCTAAGTGCTCAAATAAAGAACATCATTCTAATGAGGACGAGTCCCCAAATGTAACCTCATTACAGCCACTGCTGTGCCAACGCCAGCCTTCTAGCTTTAAGGCAGTTAATGGAGAAGTGAGAGACACTGGGTTCTTTCCAGGCAGCACAGACAGATCAGCAAAATGTTCACGTTCGAAATGACAGTTAGAAGGAACTGACTGGCATTTCTACCCCGGGATGGCCCAGGCCAGGGACCTCCTTTCATCATAGAATGAGATTCTGTGAACAGCAGGGCCAGGGCCAGCCTCCCACTGCACCAGCCACCTTAATACCAGGCCCATTCATTGATCCCAAAGGGCAAGGGTATCTTAAGATCAGAGCAGCGGGCTCTGTTGTAGAGTGGCATCTTGCCAGTATAACAGCCATCATGGTTGGCATCAGAGCAGCTGAGACTACTCGTAAGTCACCCTTAAGATCAGGTCTGCTCAAGTTACTTTATAGGAAGTGTTGGAGAGGGTCACATGACCCTCACCTTAGAGCACCTTTACCACAGCAGTTCTGTCTTGAGGAGATGTGGCCTCATGGACTTGGAAGCACCACAGGGTATGGACTATGGGAGGTTAAGCAAAGATGGAGCTTCATCTGGAATGCTGTGGGGAAGCCAATCATCCATGACTTTCTGGTGGTGGGGTCACTTTGGGGTGACCTGGACTCATTTAAGCAACCCCTCACCTTTGCTCTCCCAGGAATCCCAATAAACTCTTTGGTTTTCCCCAAGTTCATAGAATTCTGTCTGTCATTGATTCTCTATCTGGGGAGAGAAGGGACCTGTTTAAAGCTACCCATGAAAGGTCCGTGCAATAATCCAGGCTGTAGGAAGCAAATAACCAGTTTGTCCAGGGCTGGGAAAAATACTAAGGTGGGACATGCCACCAACCCAGTCACCGGATGAGGACAGCTCCACAGACTATTGCTCAGCAGACTCTCTCATCACCGTACATTTCCCCAGCCTGGATCTGTGACCTTAGCAGCTCCCCGGGCTGCTTCCCTTCCACCCAGGCTGCTGGCCTCAAACTGAGTCTGCCTTCAACGTTGCCTACACCTTCCACACAGGGCCTTGGAATTCTCCCAGTGACCATCGAAACCCTACTAAAGGTTTGTGTAGGGATGGTGCTGATGTTAAGGTCCTGTTCCCCAGTTGGTTCTTGATCTGTCAGTAAAGAAGCCATGGATCAATTGCTGGGCAGCAGGGATAGGTGGAACTTCTGGGTCCCACAGGCGAGAGAGAGAGAGAGAGAGAGAGAGAGAGAGAGAGAGAGAGAGAGAGTAAGAGAGTTCACCGTGCTTCTGAGGGAGATCTTGGACCGAGTGGCCATAGGCCATTCCTATAGATGCTTTGTTGGGGATGTTTAGCTGGGACTAGATGTGACTGATCAACTAAAGTTGAGGGCAGGTGGAGAGGTGCAGAAATAAGAATATTGATAAGGGCACACTTTTCCAGGCGGGAAATAGTAGCACCTAGCAATTGTGCCAAAAGGCAAGTTGAAGTTGAACAACTGTGTGTGTCTGTGTTTTTTATCTGTAGATTCAAGGGAAGCTGAGGGGTTCTGATAGTGTGGCCTATTCCCAGAGCTTCAGGTGGGGTAGCAAAAGGTGCATGAAACAGGTTTGTCTCCTCATGAGACTGGAGACCACACATCCTTCTTTGCACCCCTGCATCCCTCAGTATCTGTCACAATGTTAGTGGGTGGCATGCACCCAGTGGGTGGCTGAAGGATGGACGATATGTGCTGAGTAGCATGGGCTGAGTTGACCTGAAAACCTAAGGTCACACTGAGAGCCAGGAACAGCAGTTAAGCTTAAAGCCAAGAATGTTCAGCCTCCAGACCCAGCTCAGGGGCTTTGGAATGTTCTCTGAAGGCCCTACCTCTCCATCCATGAAACAGGTGTGATAACAGGTTCTGATATGCATGCTTTTAGGAGAACCAGGCAAAGCCAGTATGTCTTGTTCACAAGAGGTTTGTAAAGTTGTCCACACACTGAGGGCACAGCTCCTGTCTCTCCCAGGACCCAACAGCAATTGAATGAGGAATTAGAGAATGAAGAGTGAATCTGGCTATGAGATGTGCCAGAAGTCAGAGAAGAGGGGAGATTAAACACAAAACGACGTGTCAGTATCTATGACCAGAGAAAGGGGCCACAAACAAACTTGAGAAGGAATCTTCCAGAACAGCTCTCTGGCTGATAGGATCTGACAGGTGTGAATGTGACTACAGGAATTCTTAAGGCATGGTGACCTTTAGAAAACCCTCATGCCCCTTCCGTGGGGCAATATCAGTTCTGCAGACAGAAGTCAGCTTGGGGGCAGGACCCATCTCAGACCTGCTGAGTTCTCTCGTTTGTGATGCACTGACAACTCAGTCCCCTTCCCTCTCCTCTTGCCACCTTCTGTCATCCCTGGAAGCTTATTGAGCTGGCTTCTCCTTGGCTCCCAGACAAGACAGCTGATAGAGAACTAGCAGCTAGCCAGCTTCAAAAGCCGATGCTTACACCCTGTGCCCAGCTGAGGAAATCAATGTGTGGAGGCCCTAGCCCCTGAGAACAAAAGGAGCCAGAACTCAGCTTTCTTTCGGCTTGCTGGAAGTTTTCCTGGCCTCGGGGAAGGCTTATAGCGAGTGATACGTTAAACGATAGCCCCAGATGTCTTTATCATGCCCTTGGATGGAAGAAGCCTGCTGGAATAGTAAAGCCTTGGCTGTCCACCCAGCAGGAGGGTAGCTGGAGGGGATGACGGCTTGGGGGACGCAGGTGCTAGTCACAGGACCTGCCTGGTGAATCCTTGGAGAGCAAGCAGACTCCACACAGTAAAGTCTTGTACATGACACCACAGCAGCTGGTAGAGGCAGCCCACTGGGCTTCCCAGCCCTGCTCCAGATCACCAGCTATCACAGAAACACTACTGAGGAAGTGCAGGCGCTGATATTGAACAACAACAACAAAACAAAAAACAAAAAAACAGTCCCTCTTCTGGGCTATTTAAAATTCCATATCCACAGAAAGGCAATTAATTCAACAAGAAGGAGTCCATTCCTGTGAACAAGAGAGACAAACTTAATTCAAATTGCACAGAGTGCCATCTTCTGAGGACCATTGTGCTAGAGGCATAGGGGAAGTGGTCATTTCCAGTGCTGGTGGGCATGTAATTTGAGCAGCCACTCAAGAGCAATTGGCATTGTCTGGAAAAACTAAAACTCTCACACCCAGCAAGTCCTGGTCCGAATGGCTCATGTGCCCAGGAAGGCCTGTGTGAGACCACCTGGCAAAACAGTAATTATAATCCCAAAGACTGGAAGGCTTCTAAAAGTCAAGGGACCCTCTTGGGTGTTTAAATAGAGGACTGTGGCAGCACCATTTAGAATGTAGAATAACATAGATTGAGCTCAGCAGGAGATATTAGGTCATGAACTAGAAGACAAGATGTCAACTATTCACAATGGAACCCAACTTCCAAGAATTCATCTTGTACCCCACTTCTGGTTATGGAAGCCCATTCTGGACTCCTGGGGACACTTAGCCTAATGCTCACCTTCCGCACCTCTCCACACTGTTGAGCGTCATGTGCAGATATGGCCACCTATGAGTCCATGGCAGAGAATGCACAACCCTCTCTCTCTCTCCAGACAGCACACAGGCTCACTAAAGCAGGTACGGTACACACCCTGTATTTGATATCTGGCTGAGTGGGATAATAAGCCAAGTGCAATGGGAAAGACCAGCCACTAAGAAGCAGAGCTGTAAGTTGCCTCTTTCTTTCCAAAAGCCAGAAACAAAGGCAGTGTTGTTGGCCAAGGCATTGCCATGGCCGTCTCTCTCAGTCCCAGCACCCATAGGACTGTTTGTAGCCAGCCGTAGGTCATAGAAGACCCTTCCTGGTTTGCACGTGTCCTCCTCCTCTAGATTCGAGGGACCAGGCTGCAGACTGCAAAGCTGAGCACCACAAATAACTCCCAACATAAATATGGCCTAAAAATAGCCATAAATCATTCTCACTCCATCCGGTGACAATTCTAATTTATAACAAGAGGGGGGGAAATGAATACGGTGGCTTTTTTTTCCCTAGGCTTCCGAGCTACTGTTGAGGACGAATTCCACCCTGCTGTTACTTACAACCAGGAGTCCCTGATTTACGTATTACTAAAGATGAAATATACCATAGGCCTCTGGGCACCGGGCTGCTTGCTGAGGTTTAGTATGAATTCCTGCAGGCTCTCTATGTCCCTGCATAAGCAGCTTCCTTTTGCTTGGTCCCACCCCAAGCTTTCTCTCTCTGTCTACCTATTCTTCTATTGTGGGGCGATAAGAGCCCTCCTCCCAGATAGTAAGCCCCACCTCTCTGGGATCCCTGTGAGAAGAGCTAGTGCTGTGTATGAGCAGGGCCCTACTCAATCCTGGAGATGGTTCTTTCCAGCAGCACATTTGGGTAATCTGCACATTAATGTTCCATGCAGTCAATTAAACCACACTGCACAGGAGGAAGAGGAGAGGGAACTGGAATTTCTCATGCCCAGGCTTTTCTTATTCATCACCATAAAACAATTCTTATTGGTATATTAAAAAAAAAGCACACACACATAAAACGAAAGTTATCTCTCTCCATGGGGTAATATAATAAAAGCCATTTGATGCTATTTTTGGCAGCCATAAAAGCACATAATTAATATAGGGGAAAAAATCTCTGCGACAAAGTGCGTCACGGTAAAACGCCAGTACCCAAGGGTAACCCTCAGAACTCAAGTGGCTCACAGTACTTGCTGTCACTGAGACATGCCGGGCACTTGCCATGACAGAAGCCGTGGGGACACCTGTCTTTGACCTCCCTGAATGGCAGCTCGATCATGGAAGGCTTCTGATATCTTGCCCATGGTAGCGGAGGCCACATCCCTTTTCGGGTGGCGGGTAAGACTTTTGGTGGGGCTAGTAAGGAATGTGGAAGAGCAGGCACTGGCTAATTAGCAGGTCCTATGGGCCACCTGGTCGGCGGCCCTCTGAAGGGAAGGGCCTCTCAAGGCTGCCGGTGGTGCCTCGGGGAATAGCAAGGTTGCCTCCAGGAAACCAAAACTGAGTTTTCTCAACATTCGGTACCCTTTCTGCAGATGCCCCCACCCCTCTCCAGACAGCCTATCACATCATCTTTAACCTCTGTTGAAGTTGAGACTATTGGTCAGCCCAGGAAGAACTGTTCAGCCCTGAAGGGCATTACCAGCTGGCTGAAGCACCTTGCGAGGGTACTTCCTTATGGCGACACCTGCTCCCCAATGCACCCAGAAACACACCCATGGCAAACACAGTAGAGGAACCTGGAGGCACCTTGCCAATCCCCATCCGCACACCAGTGGCGCCCCCAGTAGAGCACTTAGGCCGTGGTTGGTTCCATAGAAAAGGGAGGGGGAACTCTGGGGTAAGAGAGCAGAAGCCAGTACCAACAGCAGGGACTTGGCAAACAAGATTGCTTTAGACAGTGGTGATTGGCATCAGGTCGCTTGCAATCGATTCCAAATTCTCCTCGGGGGACAGGAGAGCCTTTTTCGCCCTTTACCTCGACTCCTTGGACTTTGAGCTTCATGTGGTCCTCTCTGGTTGTTTTCCCATCTTTCCTCTTCTTCCAGCAGTACCCGTCTTTCCTGTACTTCACTTTCTTCCTGTTATAGAGTATCATGGAGCCATTCTGCGGTCTGTAAACAACAAAAGGTTAAGTTACCGAGAGAACCAAGCAGAAGGGAAATTTATGAAGAGAGATACCACAGACCAGTAAAAGTCTCTACAGGAAAAAAAAAAAGAAAGAAAGAAAAAAAAAAAGCAATATCCCACATTTGCCGGGACGTAATTTTTCACCTTTTATTGCAGTTCCCCGGATTAACCGTGTTTTATGGCCAGCCGAAATTTGCTTGTGGATTTGGTACCTAACGAATTAAATGTGTCAATGATAGGCTTAAAAAACTACCCCTTAGTAATTTCCACAAACTAATCGGGATATATGGTGGGGCGCCCTGAGCTCTGTAGCAAAAAGTAAGCAAAACACACACAGAGAGAGAGAGAGAGTGCGTGTGAGAGAAAAAAAAAAAAAAAGAGCAAAAAGAGCCAAGGGTGTTGTGGCAGCCTGCAGCATCTTATCTCTTATAGAAGGATTTTCTACACATCTTTTAATCCATCATCCAGCATTAGGGAATAAATAAGTTTAACACAGACGCTGAATGACTACGTTAAGAACAGACCAATGGAAGCTCTAGGCGCCGAGGCCAACCTCTCTTGATTCATTGCATGCATTTAGATTACTGCTGGATGCTGAGGAGCATCGAGATCCTCCTTCCCCGGCAAGCACAGCACCCGACTGCTCCCCATCTGAGGGAGCTTCAGTCCTCAGAGGTCTTAGATAACACCAGGAACACTCATCTATTCTGTCCACGGCCAGGGTAGCTTAGGAAAATGGCAGCCTATTTTCTAAATGCCAAGAACAGGTTTGATATTCCTGTGACGTTTAAAATGAACAGGCAGAGCTGAGAACATGGGTCAGTCAATAAAGTACTTGCCAAGTAATACAGCACCCACGTAACAAACTGGGCAGAGTGCTATATCCCAGGACTTGGGAGGTGGAGTCAGGAAGAGCAGATGTTTATGGTCATTCTTGGCCAAACAGTATGTTCAGTGCCAGCCTGGGACATACAAGATCCTGGTGCCACAGCCATATATTTTGGGTAGGAATCTACAAAGAAAGAGAGCTGAGGGCCTCCAACTGCAGAGAGCAGGTGCTGTGGCAAGCCGTTCCCAGAATAAAGTCGCTGCAGGTGTGGATATGGGCAGATCCAGCCCTGAAGCCAGAGCACTCACCCAGTGGCCGGCTCTGTGCCACCTGCACCTGACCACTGGGCACAGAAAAGCATGCCATGGTGTGTGTGTGTGTGTGTGTGTGTGTGTGTGTGTGTGTGTGTGTGCCTGTGTTGGAGCCAGGGCACTCCATCCTCCTCTGAGCCAGATCTTCATCTGCTGCACAGCAGCGGGTTATGGATGCTCCTTGGCTTGTCTGTTTCTCCACTATGGTAGAGGTGGGGAGAAGAAGCAGCCAGGCCTTCCTCCTGCCTCTTGGGGGAGAGCCCCCCACCTCTAGCTTTGATTTTTCTGCTACACAATAGGCCGATTCAACATCAGACAGAACACTGGGTATTGATGACTTAATCTTCCATTGTCTAGAGGGTAAAGAAGAAAACCCAACCCTCCAGGGTGATTGCAGCTCATCACGGTCCCACCTAGCCCTGCTGGACCACCCAGTGGCCACAGGAAGACTACAGGGCAATTCCATAGGAGATCACAGACTCTCAAGGGGCCCTCCTACACATCAGAGCCTATGAGACTGCGCTGGAAACCCCAGAGCTGGTCTCCATCTCTTATGGGAGTGAGGTTACAGAGAGGAAAGGGGTTGTGTGAGTCTCCTTCAGCCACAGTAGCTCTAGCCACTAGCACTGCACCCTCAGACCACGGTGAGCCCTCTCAGTCCCTCGAACATCTAGCAAAAGGTCCCCAAACCCAAGCCCCCATCCTCAAGGACACCGGCTGGAGGGGTTGGGGCGTGAAGGAGTATGCTGAGGCAAGCAAAAGGACTCTGTGTCTCTGTCCTCTAACAGGAGTGGTTAGGCCATACATGGAAACACGGCAGGGTCACCCTGACCAAACAAAATGAAACAAAACTACCTTCTGAAGACCTCAGAGTAAACCACCATTTCTAGGGACCAAGAAATGGCCTGTGACTTGTCCCAACCCTGCCACTGTTAAGAGTTGTCAGTATGAGAGGACTCCCTCAAACTCTGTCAGGTACAGTTTTTGTAACTCATCTCCAGCTTAAGATTCTGAGAGTGGCCCTGTCTGTCACTGTCACTTTAACAGGACACCATCCCCAGGGGAGCTTCAGTGTTCAGCTAAAATGACCTCAATGAATGGAATCCTCAGCCTGATTCACAGTGACAGAAACCCAGCTGTGTGCAGCCCTCTCATCTGGTTCCACTTCGGTTTGCGTCTGCTCTCTGTGATGTGGAGGCTTCACCACAGTTCCAGGCCCTGGCAGTGATAAAGGGGCAAATGGCCCCTGCTAGAGAAGGAGCCGTGTGCCTTACAGGACAGCATCAGAGAGGCTGTGCTGCCATCCTGACGCAGCACAGCAAACCTGAGCCTGTGGGAAGGGGTCCAAGAAGGAGGGAGGGTCAAGGAGGTGGGCGTTAGCATGGAGGAGAGGGACTAGGCCTCAGGAGCTGACACAGAGGAGCCCCTTTGACTACCTGAGCACTTCTGGTGGGGCAGGGATGCAGGGATGCAGGGATGCAGATGCAGATGGAGGATGTGGAATGTGTAACCGGCAACCTAACCCTGTCCAGCCTTCTGCGCCCTAGTCATTCACAGGCAGAGGGGATATCACATCTATGCTCACCTGCCATCTGCATAGGATCTCACCTGCATACTGGCTCCTGTCTGGGAGGCACTGCCAGCATCCCCAGATAACTCAGCCTTTTATACTGCAGTGCCTGGTCAGTCTGGGGGTGCCAGAGAAGCCATGGTTGCTAGGTGAGCAGAGACTAAACCCTGGTCTGCTCTCCTGGCTGGGATCAGTAGAGTCCTGAAGGAAGCAACCTTGGCTCAGCCCCAGGTGTCAGGAGCGTGGAGGCCAGACTCTTTCTCATAGTAAAGTGAAGCCTGCCCTATCTATCCTATTCATCTATAGCATCTGGATGTAACTCTAGAGCTGCTCCAGGTTCGAGTCCTATGACCAGGGTAGATCTGGGGGTATCCCAGGCATGCATACTGTGTCTGGGGAAACTCAGGCTAGCCCAGACTTGTCCTCCCACAGCTGCCCAGGGTTTTTCCTTCTGTTACTGGGTACCTCTGCGTTTGTTCCAGGCTTCCTTTCCTGTGATGGGTAACTCTGGAGCTATCCCAGGCTCCATAACAGAGCTAAGGTAACTCTGGCTACTCTATCGGATCCTCACACTCCTACTCTGGAGTCGATGGAGACCTACCAAGGAACAAGCCCTTCACTTACATCAATCCTTTGCCTCTGTCACCTCCACACTCCCTACTGTGGCTTCTTGGGGTCTTGAGCTAGACTCTAATCTTCCCTTCTGGATCTCCTTCTGGGACATCTAAGCCAAGGCAGACAGTATGAGAGAGTCTTGGGGAAGCTCCCCAGTCCCCCCACCCCCGGCCCTGCACTGGTGGTGCACAAAAGCCACAGTAGAGAATGTGGCCATGGGAGCTTTGTCTGAGCAGGAAGCCTCTATCCAAGTAACCTTTCCATCTGAGACACTAACAGTTATGAGAGTCAGTTACACTCCGCACAGGGGAGGGAAACTCCCTGGACTACAGGAAAGCTTCACAAACTATAACAAGGTATAAAATGCACACACATGTGCTACAGGAAGATGAGTGCATTGGAGGGTGGGCAGATGAATAGAAAGATGAGAGAGACTGGACAGCATGGCAGTTTGAAGAAGAAGGTCCCGGTAGGCTCAGATTTCTGAATACTTGGTCACCCAGTGCTAGGGCTGTTTGTGTAGGTTTAGGAGGTGTGGTCTCTCTGAAGAAAGCTGGGGTGAGCTTTGAGGCTCCGAAGCCATGCACGACATTCCCTGCTTCCTTTCTCTGCTTGCTGTTTGTGGTTCAAGCTATAAGCTCTCAGCTTCTGCTCCAGCCAACACTGCTGCTGCCTGTTACCATGTTACCATGACACCATGTTACCATGACACCATGTTACATGCTACCATGACACCATGTTACCATGTTACCTGGGGCGGGGGGGGGGGCTGTAAGCCAAATAGACCTTCTTCCTACAAGTTGATTTGGTCTTGGAGTTTTATCACAACAGAAAACAATTGTAGATAGATAGATAGATAGATAGATAGATAGATAGATAGAT
>JADRCD010173617.1:0-46914 GCA_019843815.1 Montemys delectorum | reverse complement strand
TTCTTCTTCTTCTTCTTCTTCTTCTTCTTCTTCTTCTTCTTCTTCTTACCCTCCCTCTCTCTCTGCCTTTCTCTGCCCTCTTAACTCCCCTCCTCATGCCCTGAATAAACTCTATTCTATATTAAAAAAAAAAAAAAAAAGCTAAGCAGTGGTGGCACACACCTTAAATCCCAGCCCTTCGGAGGCAGAGGCAGGCAGATTTCTGAGTTTGAGGCCAGCCTGGTCTACAGAGTGAGTTCTAGGACAGCCAGGGCTATACAGAGAAACCCTGTCTCAAAAAACAAGCCAGCAAACAAACAAACAAACAAACAAACAATAAGGATAATTCTATCCAAAGTGTAGATTCTGGAGTGGAGTAAATTAGTACATCAGGGCCACACCCTACCCCTACCCACCACCCCCAATAGTGTCTCATGTTCTCTGGGCTGACATTGTAGCCGAGGATAATGTAGACCTGATCCCCTGCCTTTACTTCCCTACCTTCAAGGTGTGGTACTGGGAATCAAACCCCAGCCTATGTGTGGTAGGCAAGCTACCTACTGAGCTATTAACCCCAGTACACTGGTCCTACACTGTCATACGCTGGCTTTGTGGCTTTGGTCAATTCTCTTAAGTACTCTGTAAAATGAGATTGAGAATGCTAGTAATATTTACACTGCAGGGTTGTTAGAAGGACTCGTTAGCATATGTCAAGCACTCACAAGAGTGCTTGCCCCTGGTAAGTGCTGTAACTGTAGTTATTACTGTTCCTATTATTATCATTATCACAACTCAAAGGGCAGCTGCTGTGTGCTCAGTTCTCTGCTGGGGCACTGGGGACTCATAGATGAATCGAATTTAGTCCTTGCCCTCCGGAGCTCCTGCCTTGGTGCAGGAGACAGAAATATAAATAAATCATCACTTCTGTAGGCCAAAGCTCCCCAGAAATTTCTAGCAAGTTGCCTGGTGGCAAAAGTAAGACGCTGCATCCCCTGGGGATGGGGGTGGGGGAGATAGAGGGCATGGCTGAAAGCCCTCAGACGGAGAGGACTTTGAAGTCTAGTGTTTCATCTTACAAACACATGCAAACTTTCTAGCCTTCTCCCATCATGTCTGTGTTTGCTCTAATTATGTTAAGAAGGAGCACTGTGTGCACTTCATGCCCAGGTTTCATCCACACGACATAGGACAATTCATCCTTGGAACCCTTAGAGTATGAGGATCTCAGTGGATGAGGCTGCATCCTAAATGATAGGGCGCAGGCTACAGCAGAGGGGCTGCTTAGTTTGGCCTACATGGTGAGTTGGTCTTCATCAGGAGAGGGATAGTAGGCCTGGCAGTGGTGATTTGTACATTGAAAGCATAGAGGCACTAGGTGCCAGGTCTGGGAGATGTTGGGTGGCTAGATGTAGCAGGAACAGGTGCTGCACATGGAGGATTGTGCAGGAGCAGGCCAGGGTGGACACTGATAGGCCCCAGTTTCTTTGCTCTTGGGGACTGCTGCTTAGTGTTTCTGAACTTCAGTTTCCTCACTTTAAAAATAGGAGAAGCCTGGTTAGGTGCTATACACCCAGCAACCAAGAAGCCAAGGCAGTAGGATTGCTGAGAGTTTAGAAGCCAGCTTGTGCTATACAGTAGTTACAGGTCAGTTACTGTTGTGTAGAGTCCAGACAATGATCTAAAGAAGCCAGGCTTTTTGATTTGGAATGAGAGAATTTATTAAGTACATAGCAAGGTATATGCGTGTGCATGCATGTATATATGTATGTATATGATGGTCTGAGCCTTTAGAGACAGGATCTTTGTGAGTTCGAGGATAGCCTAGTCTACAAATCAAGTTTCAGGCCAGCTGGGGCTACATGGTGAGACCCTGTCTCAAACAATATCTAAAACTGAAAAAAAAAGTATACTGCAAGCAAAATACTACCTGCTGCCTGCTCTGTGCCCACACATGGCAGCTGACAGTGACTATCCATGAAATGAGCAAGTGACAAAAGATAGCACTGGGCTGGGCCTCTGAGGAGGGTGGGCCAGAGCAGACACAGGTTTCCTTACCTACACCCACTCTGGATCTCAGCACACCATGCAGACCTCACTACATTGTTACCATGCTTTCTCAGCCTTTTGAGACCAAGTTTAGCTGCCATCACTGTCTAACACAATGTCTTGCAATGAGAGAAGTGGCCTGCCTCTGTGCTCTCCAGTATGATATTCACCAGTCATATATGGAGAGAGAGCCCTTAAAGATAACTAGAGTGACTAGAGAATGGAATGTCTCATTCACTTTACCTTAGTTGATTTAAATCTTTATATTCATTCACATGTGGCTAAATACAATGCATTGGACAACACATATCAATCATTTCCAGTCCACTCAGGATGTGTAACTAAAGTTGGCAAAATGGGGTAAAGTAAGGGGAGAGATACTGAGGGATGTCTCAAGTCCTTTTCTGAGGGAAAACTCCTGGATTCAAAGATTGATGAAGAGAGGAGAGGGGAGCTCTGCAGACTGACTTGGTGGATCATAGCTGTGATCCCGCACCAGGGAGGTGGAAGCAGGCAGGAGGATTAGTCAGTGTCTGACTACTTTTCAGGTATAAGAGAGAGACCTTATCTTAAAATTATATATGGAATGGAGAGATGGCACATAAGGAGAGTGGTCTCTGCCAAAAAATGTGGGATCCAGAAGCCTAGGTCTTGCCCACTGTTTATATGGTGGTTGTAGAAGCAGGGCTGAAACTGACCATGTATTCTCTGGCTGGCCACTGCATACAGACCTTGTTCTTTCATGTAGGGCTGCAGCCAAAATCTCGGATGGTTCCCAGTACTACGTCCTGCTCATTATCACTGATGGCGTCATCTCCGACATGACACAGACCAAAGAGGCCATTGTCAGTGTGAGTCTGAGGAGGAGGGCTTGTCAGGGAGGGGTCATTGTCCTTGCAGTTAAGGGGCTATGATGGCTAGTCCATGTGTATCCTAACAATTACATCTGCCAGTTTCAGAGATGCCTATTGGCTGGGCACAAACAATACTGGCTTTTGATTCTCTAGGTCCCAGCATGATGCCAGATGAAGCCACTATGGAAACCTGAGCTTATGAAATGCTGGCCTTTTATATTCAGCAGGAAGCATACCTGTTCTTTGTCAGGGGAGGAGGGAGTTATTTTTTTAATTTGCTTTTAACTTTATTTTTGTTTTGTTCTGTAACAGGGTCTTACTGTGTACTGAATGCCTATATGGCCCAAACTGACCTGAATAGAGGCAATCTTTCTGCCTCAGCTTCCCAAGTGCGGGGTCTATAGGTGTGGGCCACCAGGACTCGCTATTTTTGTTTGTTGGTTTGTTGTCCTGGGACTAGCTATATAAACCATGCTGCTCTTGAGCTCACTTTGACCCTCCTGCCCTTGCCTCCTGAGTCTTGGAGTATCGTGGGAATGATATACCATGCCTAGTAAGTCTTGGAGTATCATGGGAATGATGTACCATGCCTAGTATGGGTACTTTGCCGTCATTAAGGTTTCCATGGTTTTGCTGTTTTTCAGATGTAGTCTTGCACTGTCGCTCAGACTGGCCTAGAACTCTAGAACTCATTCTTTAACCAATGTTCGTCTGGAATTTGTGGTGATCCCCCTGCCTCAGCCTCATGAGTACTAGGATTACAGATATATGTTGCCACATCTGGCAGGAAATCCTCTTTAAAGTGATACTAGAAATATTCAAGGTCAGCTTGGGCTACAGAGGGAGACTCTTGAGTCAAACAAACAAGATAATGGCTTTATGTTCCACTAATGGGCACCTGTTGTGCATAGAGACAGTCTGCAACCAATCCTGGCAGTGTATCTGGGCTCATGAGAGCATGTGATCCACACAGAGTCCGCAGGCGCTGTCCTGTCACAGCTGCTTACTCCAGCCATTCCTTTCCCACAGGCCTCCTCACTGCCCATGTCTATCATTATCGTTGGGGTCGGACCTGCCATGTTTGAGGGTGAGTAGGATAGGGTGTGTCCATGACTGGGACTGGGAACTGGAGAGAACAGGAAGGGTCTACACCGTTGGGCCCTCCTCGCAGACAAAACAGCTGGCACCTTGGTGAAGTCAAACATGTTTCCTCTCCATAACCATAGTTGCTGGTATCCACGCTTTCCCCTGCCTTCCTAGGAGAATGGAACATGCAGGAAGGAAAGCTAGTAATGATACTAATAGCAATTTCACACCGCTGTGGAATGCAAGTGTCAAGTCTCCTTGTGAGGACCCTGAGTGGCTCTAATGAGGAAGGGGCAGAATGAGCTGGAGTTGGAGAGATCCATCCAATGACGCCTGCCTGTCTATTCTGCAGCAATGGAAGAACTGGATGGTGATGACGTGCGTGTATCCTCCAGGGGACGCTATGCAGAGCGGGACATCGTTCAGGTAGCCCTGGGAGTAGTGAAAGCAGAGAGAAACAAGGCTTCCTAGGAGCCACTCCCCTTACTCCTTCCTGGTCACTACCTTTCTCCCCTCAAACCTTCCTCATTCATAGAACAAGTTCCCCTTCTATTTTTTTTAAAGATTTATTTACTTATTATATATGAGTACACTGTAGCTGTCTTCAGACACCCCAGAAGAGGGCGTCAGATCTCATTACAGACAGTTGTGAGCCACCATGTGGTTGCTGGGATTTGAACTCAGGACCTCTGGAAGAGCAGTCAGTGCTCTGAACTGCTGAACCATCTCTCCAGCCCCAAGTTCCCCTTTTAAAAAACAAAAATAAAAAACCAAAAACAAACAACTTGTTAGACAAAATAGTGTTAGGTAGCACAGACTGGCCTGGGACCCCTGATCCTCCTTTCTCAGCCTCCAGAGTGCTGGAGTTACAATACTGCATCACCCCACCAACTTAGAACAGTTCCTTTGAGGGATCAAGTGGGTTACAGCTGTCCTGAAGGGTGTATGATGTAGGAGGAGCAGGTCTCTGCCCTCTAGTGGAGATGACCAGTATTACACAGACAACCCAACTAGCAAATGCTGCTGCCAATAGTAGTGAGGGGATGCTTCTATGAGGCTGTGCTGTTGACATTGAGTTGAAACCCGAAAGTATCAACTTCACAGGCAGAGAAGGAGCATATAGGACCTGCCAGAGGCTCAGACCAGTCTGGCAGGATTGTCTGCCATGAATATCTGAGGTTTGATGATCAGAATTCATTCTTACTTATGTATCCCTCCATGTATTTATTGTTTTGTTTTAGACAGAACCCCACTACTTAGAGAACTAGTATCCCTGGCTAGTCTAGAATTCATAGTAATCCTATTGCTTCAGCCTCTTGAGTGCTAGGAGTGTGTGCCACAATGCCCAGATCAAACTACATTGTAAACAGACTTCTCTGGTTACTGTGGCAGGGCCAGGGAAACAGCCAGGTATCCATTAGCAAGCAGCAAAAATGACTGGGGTATGTGAACACAAAACAGTGGTCATGTTCAGAAGTAGCCAAATCATAAGATGTTTAAAGGTAGGGAGGCAGTTCAGTTGGTAGAGTACTTGTCTAGTATGCACAAGGTCCTGAGTTCCATCTCCAGCACTGTGTACTCCAATATACCTGAAATCCTAGCACTCAGAAGGTGGAGGCAAAGTGATAAGAAGTTCAAGGTCAGGCCAGTGAGATGGGGAGTTAAATATACTTTGCTGAACAAACCTAATGATGTGAGTTAGATTCCTGGGATCCCATGGTAGGTGAGAACCCACTCTGCCCTCCTTATGCGCACCACGGCATACTTACACCTGCATTCACACATGCACACATGAACACACAGAATAACAACAACAACAACAAATACTTTTGAATTCATGGCCAGTGTGGGACCTATATGAGACCCTGTCTAAACAAAGGAAAATTTGTTTAAGAGCTGTGCATAGAAGTGTGTGTGCGAGTGCACGTGCATGTGTGTGTATATATGTATGTATGTATGTATGTATGTATGTATGTGTATGTGTGTGCCTATAATTCTTGCACTTGGAGGCTAAAGCAGGAGGACTGAGAGTCCCAGGCCAGCCTAGGCTATGTATTAAGATTATCCCAAAATAACAACAAAACAAGATACTTAAGATCACATTCCAGAATTTGATGACTTGTTAATACACTGATAAGAACAAGTCTCAGTTTTCTAGTGAGGGTAAGGGGAAGCTAGAGGCAGAGTTAGATCAGGAAAACTACGTACTCAATAGGTAAAGCTGGGCTTGGGGGATCTGTGATAACTGAAGGAAAATGTAGTTTTAGTAACTAGATATGCAGTTCTGGGCCAGAGCTAGGCACAGTGGCTACAGCCCAAGTTGTTAGGAGGCTGAAACAGGGGGATTGAAACAGAATGAGACCAAGGACAGAGGCAAGCACGGGACTCTGGAGGGTGCTTTTTCTCCTGCCTTCCCCTTGCCTTCCCTTTTCTAACCTCCTTTCCCTGGCAAACTTCTCCTCTCTCTCAATCCCAACTGCTTCCTCTCTCTCCCAAGTCCGACTCTCTCTTTCCCAGCACTGAAGAGGCAAAGGCAGATGGATCTCTCTGAAGGCCAGCCTGGTCTATATAATGAGTTGAGACAGGGGTAGGAGGGGCAGTTCAGAGCACAGGAAACCCAGAGGAATGGAGTTGATATGAAGTGCAGCTTCTAGAAAAGTAGAGTGGGGGCAAAAGAGTGTGATGTCAGGAGTGGGATTTGGCTAGGGATGTGGTTCAGTGATAGACAGCTTGTCTTGCATATACAAGATCCTGGGTTCATTGTCCAACACCCCACACAAAGAACTGGGATGTATTCAGAAGGATGACATTCAAGTACAGTGAAGCTAAAGAGACTCTCAGCAAGATGAAGGCTGAAAAGTACTGCCCACTGCACTGATTTAGCCTTATAGGGCTACTGATGACATTAGCGAGATAACGTCAGTGACTGTATGAAGTCAAATTAGAATGAGTCAAGGGTGAATAGAATAGAAAGTGGGGGCAGAAGTAGGGAGTGGGTAGAAAAAAACAGAAGTAGCAAATAGTTCAATATTAGGGGAGAAGAATAGCGATACTTGGAAAGAGATGTTAGGGATCAAAGATGAAACTTGAGTGCTACCTACTCCCTTGGCCACAGCTCACATCTCTTTCCTGTTTGTCCCAGTTTGTCCCATTCCGAGATTATGTTGACCGATCAGGGAACCAGGTGCTGAGCATGGCCCGACTGGCCAAGGATGTACTAGCTGAGATCCCTGAGCAGCTGCTGTCCTACATGCGCACCAGGGACATCCAGCCTCGGCCTCCTCCCCCTGCTAACCCCAACCCAACCTCAGCCCCAGAACAGCCCTGAGGACTCCACATACCCAATACTTAGCAGTCTGCTTACCTGTCTACCCACTGCTGGAAGCTAAAGGCACCTGGAGTTCTGAACCTCACTCACCAGGAGGGCCAGCTAGGTTGGTCAGTGCTGGCTGACTAGCTTTTTGCCTCCTGACTTCAGAAAGGCTTGGCATGATCACTACCTACCTGCCTCCTGACAATAATAAAGCTGATCTTACTCAATCTCTGTCTCATGGGTGTTGGAGAGGGAGACTACGGGACCCAGAGCCTGGGCTCACATCAAGAGGGAGGGAGTAAGGATAACTCCAGTTAGGTTAACATCCATCCTAATACACTCATCCAGTCACTTCTATATAAAATTTCAAATATTTTATTTCCCCCCTTAGGGAAGACCCATAGCTTTCATCAGATTTTCTAAGAGGTTCTTCACCCCAAAATAGCTAGCTTAAGACGACTGTGCAGTCCTAGTGGTACAAGCCTGTAAACACAAGTTCAAGGTCAGTGTAGGCAATTTATCTTGTCTTTGTCTTAAAAAAAAAAGTTTGTTTGTTTGTTTTTTTAATAAAAGAGAAAAGACTGTTATGATAGATCCCTGGCCTTGTATGTGCAAAGCCTTCAATAATGAAAAAAAATCTGTATAACTTCTTCAATTAATTTATTTTGGTTGTTTTGTTTAGATAGGGTCTTGCTGTGTCACTCTCTCAGCCTGATCTGGAACTCATAGGCAGTCCAAGCAATCCTAACTCAATCCTCTTGAGTGCTGAGATTACTGGTTTATTCTGAATTTTCTGGATCAGTATAATAGCTAGTATCTTCTTTGTGCATGTTAATCTTATACAACAGACACTTTGTTAGGCGATTTTTAGATCTCATCTCTCTTAATCCTTACCATAACCCCGGGGCAGAGAGACTACATATTATCCCCACTTGATAATGGGAAATTCCGCTACAATAAACCATTTCTTTAATAGAAATCACCGATTTTACGCCAGACCCCACCTTTTAACAAGGAAACAACTTCTTGGAGTGCTGCTTTTATTGGCATTTCTCGGGGGAAACTTGTCATAAGAAAACGTGCACTTTAGGGAGCAGAATACCAAGTCGGCGTGAAAACAAAACAAGTTTTCAGTGACTCTAGCATCTTGGAAGACTTTATCATACTCTTCAGTGACAAAACTGCAAGCACTGCTTGACAATGAGGATCCTTGACATTCAAGTTCTCTCAAACCCCCACGAATTGACAGAATTTTTGAGCTCCAGATTCACAAATGAAGAACCCAAAGACGAATTCAGCAACTTTCTCACGTTCACACTTGAAGTGTCAGTCATATTCAATGGGCTGTGTGTTTTGATATGGTCTTCCAATCAGCTACCGGTAACCTTGTAGTCCAGCGTTGCCAATCTGAGTCCCACTGTTTTACTGGAATGCATTGGGACCTCCCCAAACTCAGTTCCCTCATTAGGGCCACGCCTTCCCTCCGCCTCGTCGCCCTTCAGGCTCCCATGTCAGCGGAAGCCCCGCCCCTTATTTTCCTAAGTCCCGCCCTTACCCTGCAGCTTTGTAGAGCTTTTTCCCAGCTGTATCTTCATCCCTAGTTAGCTCCACCTTCCAGTTTACCCAAAGCTCCGCCTTTTGTTACTCGGGACCCTCAGGCCCACTCTTCCGGCTGCGGTCCTCGCATCAGGGCCCCGCTTTCCGGCGGCTACGCCTCCTAAACACAAGCCCCTCCCACGCCGGCCTATTCTTCCCACGCCGCCCCGCCCCTGACCATAACTGAGGGCCTCTGAGGCTCCCTTGCGTCCCTCCGGCTCTGGGCCCTGCCCCCAGCTCCGCCCCACCCGGCGCTCCCGCCCCGCTCCTCCTAGTCGCCTTCCTCGGAGACCAAGGCCAGGACCCTACCGCAGCAGCCGCGCCAGCAGGAGGGAGGGAGCAGGAGGCGGCAGAGGGGGAGGGGAGAAGGGCGGGCTCCTCATGCCCAGCCTCGCGCTGCCCGTCCGTAGTCGCAGATTCGCCACAAACGGCCCGAGGACCCTGGCTCCCCAAAACTGCGGTTTCGGTCTCCAGAAACTCCCCTTAGAACATGGAGGCGGTCGCTGAGCCCTGCGAGGTGTCCGGAGATCTTTTCCAGACCCACAGGCTGGTCGCAAGCTCTTTAGTAGACCCGCGGAGAGCCGTGACGAAAGTGCGTCTATACAGCGCCACGGGACCACGTTTACCCTGGCGGACGCCGTCGCTGCTGCTGCCGCCGCTGCCACAGCCTTTGCCGCCACGGTCTCGCCGCCGCTGTTCCTGTGCCGCCTCCAGGAGCCCCCCCATTGTCCCGGCGGCACCGGGGTCCCAGGCCAGAAGATCCAAAAGCTCGGGAAACGCAAGAGTGTTTACGGAATTACGACGCTGGGGCACCGGCGGGACCAGGAGTGGCAGGGGTCAGCGCGGGAAGCCGGGGAAGCCGGGCCAGAGCGTGCGGGGCAGGAGCCGAGGCGGCCAGCTTCACGTCCGGGAGTTCGGGTTTCCCCTTCTCGGCCCGCCTTTCCTCGCCGGCCTCCCCACGCGGGGTCCGAGCCCCGGCGGGCGCCCCCGGCGATGAGCCCGGACTGGAGGTGGCCGGTGAGTATGGGCCGGGTCCGGGAGGTAGTGCCGGTGGAGAAGGGGCAGCCCTGGCGAGGCTCCCTAGGTTCCTCCTGAGCCCCTCGGGCGGGGAGAATTGACATGCCATTGGTTCTTGGGGAGCGTCCGCGGCAACAGTGTTCCCTTTGAGGCTGCCTGGGCCAGTGGCTGAAGGGAAACCTTGTTTGACTTGTTACACTTTGACAAAAGGGAAGCGGCCCGGCATCCGGGAGACCGGGCTCTAGCCCTACCGGCCTTGTCCCACCCCCTACCCCTTACTTCCTTCAGCTCCTGGAGTTCCCGGGAGTAAATGCTTCCGCCATAGTCAAGGGCCCCAGGGCTTTTAGAGCTAAGTTCTGGTCTCACCTTCGTGCCTCTGACTCCAGGTCCCTTGGGACACTGTGCTAGTTCGGGAACCAGGGCAGCAAAGCCAGATCGGTAGCGTTCACCAGGGACCCGGCTTGGAAAGAGTTGAGCTTGTTTGTACCTATAATTGGTTTTGTGTTTAAAGGCACAGCAGCAGGTAGGAATTAGAAGTGAGTTGGAGTTAAATGTGTAGCTTAGCTGGCTTGCTGTCGAGAGATGGACAAGAGCTATCCATTCTCATGGTTAAGCCTCAGGGGAAGGAAAGGCTGAGTCAGTGTTTGTGAGGGAGGTTAGGCAGGCCCTGCATTGGTGGTCTCAGGGACCCTAGTTCAACTAGTCCTGAGAGAAATTGGAGCGGTACCAGGCTAAGCTGGGCTCCCTGGGGTTTGGTGCCATCTGCTGTCTTTACTCACCCAGAGACTGAAGTGGGGGAGGGTTAGCTCTTGCGAACCTTGGAACATAATGCCTAGATTTTTGTTTTCATGTTTGTGCCCTTAGGGCCTAGCATTCGGTAGGCCCTGAGTTAATGTTGCATGAATCTGTAAATGAGGAAATAAAGTGTAGCCTGTGCTGTTTTCCCTGTGTAAACGACCATTTTCACATGATTTCTCCCTATATTTCGCCACCCAGTTCCAGGGTGAAGTTCCTCATAAAGATTTCAGCAATGCACTGATTATGTAGTCCAGTGGTTTCTGTTGGAGTCTAGGACTCGGTATTGACCACTCACTCAGGCATACAATAAGCAACTTTTCATGCTTAATCTGATCTTCCTCAACTCCTAATCTGGTGGTCTTCTCATTCAGCTATTCATTCAACAGGTTTCATATTATTTGTCCAGGCTTGGGAGTCCAGTGAATGCTAGAAACTGGGGATTTAGAAGAAAATAGGTCTGGTATCTACTGGAGATCTCCTAGTAGAATGGGAGAACGCACAACCAGAAAATGTCACACTAGAGGTGAGAATAGAATGCCATGGAAACAGCTTTTCCAAGAGAGAGGAGAAAAGTCATAATAAAAGTGTCATTTGAACTAGGTTTTGAAGAATCTGTGGGAGTCCACCATTCAGCATTCCTAATTGAGAGCCCTTTGTACCTTGAGAGATTATAACATACAGGGAAGTATATGCTGCTGTGTGTCGACAACCATAACTACTGAAAAGAATCTAAGGGCGGTGGTGGCGCACGCCTTTAATTCCAGCACTTGGGAGGCAGAGGCAGGTGGATTTCTGAGTTCGAGGCCAGCCTGGTCTACAGAGTGAGTTCCAGGACAGCCAGGGATACACAGAGAAACCCTGTCTCGAGGGGAAAAAAAAATCTAGAAAGGAAGACTAGGACCAGAGAGCAAAACAAATCCCTTGAATGTTCTATTAGATGGTCTGAATAATACCCCAAGAAGCTGGAGAGTAGCTGGAGGCTTTTAGTAATATAATTGGTATGATCATTGCTACTCAGTACAAAGATTACTCTTGTCACTTTATGTGAGACTAAGCTAAAGGAATTGAGACCTAGGCAGCAATAGGTCTTAAGGGCCCAGACTAGAATCTTTGTAAAGAAGTTGGCACCTAGAAATGCTATAAAGAAAGGCTGGCCAGGGCATGGTGACATTGTGAGAAGGAAGGCTGGAGAGAGTCCACTGTGTGGTGTGGGAGCTGGGAACTGTCAGGCCTGTGCTAATTCATCTGTGTATTCTAGATGTGACAGCATGGGGGTGGACTTTGATGTGAAGACCTTCTGCCACAACTTACGGGCAACTAAGCCACCATATGAGTGCCCTGTGGAGACTTGCCGAAAGGTTTACAAGAGTTACAGTGGGATCGAGTACCACCTGTACCACTATGACCACGACAGCCCACCACCCCCACAGCAGACCCCGCTGCGCAAGCACAAAAAGAAAGGGCGCCAGTCACGACCTGCCAACAAGCAGTCACCCAGCCCCTCTGAGGTCTCACAGTCACCAGGCCGGGAGGTGATGAGCTATGCTCAGGCCCAGCGCATGGTAGAAGTGGACCTTCATGGCCGTGTCCACCGAATCAGCATCTTTGACAACTTGGATGTGGTGTCAGAGGATGAGGAGGCCCCTGAGGAGGCCCCTGAAAATGGCAGCAACAAGGAAAACACTGAGACACCTGCAGCTACACCTAAGTCAGGCAAGCATAAAAACAAGGAGAAACGAAAAGACTCCAACCACCACCATCATAGTGCTCCTGCCAGTGCTGCTCCCAAACTGCCTGAGGTGGTGTACCGTGAGCTAGAGCAAGATACCCCTGACGCACCGCCCCGGCCCACTTCCTACTACCGGTAAGACCACCACCATCTCCTACCTCTAGAAAACCAGTCAAAACCAAGCAAGATGACAGTCTGATAGGAGACAGCAGGGTAAAGGAAAGCACTAGTCTGCCAAGGCAGTGTGAACTGTCCCTTAGCCCTATTGGTACATGCCAGGTCCTGTGTTCAGGGCTTTTTAGCCATTCTCCCTTCCTGCTCCCTTTTTTAAATATTTTAAGGATTGTTTTGTGTGTGTGTGTGTGTGTGTGTGTGTGTGTGTGTGTTTGTTTTTGTTTTTGAGACAGTCCGACAGTTTTCCTTGACTGGCCTAGAACTCATTGTGTAGCCCAGGCTGGCCTTGAACGGGCAAGAGGGCCACCTACCTCTTCTTCTGAATGTTGTACACCTAGCTATAGCCACATCTTTATTTTTAGAACTCGCTCAGAGCAGTCTTTGTTCTCATTTGCCAGGCCTGTCAAAAGTCACTTGTAGGACTCTCTGAACTGAGGTTGAGACCCATGTCCACCAAGCCTCAAAACTGCACTGTTTCCTGCACGCAACACCCTGCTTCTAAAACCCTCATCTGCAGAGCAGCTGCCATGCTCCGCCCTAAGACAACATTGGCTTCATAAAGCTCCAAACATGAATGATAAATCTGATGTAATTTCCCCACTGTTTTGTTACTGTTACCTGTCCTTTAATAACTTTGTAAGCAAGATTTCATTGTTGACATAGTACCTCTCCTGAGCCCTTTTACATAATTTTTCTTTATATTCCATTCATTCTAAGAGCTAACCATAGTGGCTCCGTTTGAAGTTGCAAAAGATTCCTAATGTTAAAAAATGTTTTTTACATTTGTTTGTTTGTCTGCGCATGAAGTGGCATTACAGCACCTGTGGAGGCTAGAGAACTACCTGTGGGGTTCAGTTCTCACTTTTACAGTGCGTATGCATATCCCAGGTCCCAGGTCCCAGGATAGGTCATCAGGTTTGCTAGCAAGCATCTTTACTGAACAGACATAATACAGCAAATTCCTTTAACATGAGAAAAAAAGATGTAGGATGGAAAGACTGTATATAGAAATCTCAGCTACAGGATATTATCAATACTAATTGTAAATCCACCCCCTTAGAGTCCTGGCAGCCAAAGCCAAGAGAACAGTTTGTTCATTTGTAAAGGCTCTTATGTGAAAAGTGGCTTTTGCTAAATATGCAGTCCATTTGATGTTACAGTGAATGTCAGCAACACAGTAACTATATATGTACATATATATATATACACATACACACACACACACACACACACACATATATATATATACACACACACACATGTATATATGTATGAATGACTTTTGTAAAAACCTGAGTAGATCTGAGGTCATCATTTATAGATCTTTTCTCCTTTGTCCAAGTTTTAGCAAGTCTTCCTTATTTTCTCTCCTTACATCTGTTCAGCCTTTCTGGTTTTCCACTCTTCTCTTTTCTCTTAGAATTTACCATGCTCTCTTTACCCCAAACAGGCTCCTCTTTGAGCCTTCCTCTCCTCCAGTGGCTCTTGACATGACCTGCTCTCACAGGCAGTCCACCCCAACTTGCATAGCTCCTTTTCTTCCTCTCTACACACAGTCACTTTCTTCCTGGGATCAGATGAGCAATTTTCTCCAGATGAGCAGTTTTTAGCTGGTTGCAGTCAGTTAGGAGCTATGTTGTTATTATAGTTAGCAAATTCCTCATGTTTTGAAATGATTTGCTTTTGTAAAAACCTGAGACAGTCTGAGGTCATCACTCTAATAACATAATTTTCTCTTGCTCAAATTCCAGTCCACTTCTGAGGGGGAGGGAGAGGGTAGTGTGTCAGCTGGTGTGTTAGGAATTGTACATGACATACAGCCCACTTATCTGTGTCACAGTCTGTAATCTGGGAGCCTGTGGGAGTATGTTATATACTATCACATGACAGTTCGTGTTTCATGGCAGAGAACTAGGTAAGACCTGATATTTAAGAGAATTAGTATAAGTCCTAGAACTGTCCAGCTAGTTCACTCCAGCACTGATCATACCCTTAATCTGGGAGCACAGTTGCACTAGAAGAGAGGAAAAGAACCAAGGAAGAAGCTGCCCCCTACGCACATTTTAGTCTCTCCTCCCTGCCACCCCCAAAATGCCTTTCAATTGAACAACACTGAGGACCTATTTTTGTACATTGTGAACCAGATACGATCCCTGCCTCTGTTAGAGAACAAGTTAGGAATAAACAGCTATAATTCAAGACAAGGTGGGCTAGGGTTATACAAAAGCTAATAAAATTGGCATTTATTGAATATTTGCTCCATGTGAAGCTCTGTTCTAAGTGTCTCCCTTTATTAACTCATTTCATGCTCATGACAGCTATGGTGGGCATATAGTATTACTTCTCTCTAGATAAGGAAACCAGGGCCCAAAGAGCTTAAAGTCACTTATTGTCATACAGAGACCAGGCAATATGGCCTCAGAGTTTCTACGCACCAGGGCTGCTCAGAGATACATTTTCCATGTAGAGAGAGAAGAATTAACATTCTACTAGAACATGATGTATGTCACTTGACTTAGCCTCCCATGCCCCCTAAATACAAGGTCTCATATCCTAGACTGGCCCCCAACTCACAGGGTAGCCTTAAACTCTTGATTCTTCTGCCTCTACCTCTGGAGTGCTAGGATTTACAGGTGTGCTATCGCACCTGGTATTACAGAGTGCCAGGGATTGAACCAGGGCTTTGTGTGTGGTAGGCAAGCACTCTACCAAGTGAGTGTAATGGCTGGAGCCATTACTTTTGTAATGCCATTTAAAGTTATCATTTACTGAATATACTCCTTGTATTATCAGTTAATACAAGGTACAGGGCAGAGCAGTGATGTTCTGAAGGTGGCAGAGTGACAGACAAAATTTAAAACCAGGTTTCTTCAAAGCCAAAGTCCTATTCTTGTCTTGTACTATGCAGTAGACAGTGCCAGAGTCTAGTCAGCTTAAGACAGGGCAGTGTGGGTGCCTGCTGTGTTATAGCCACCTGGAGCATCTCTCTGCTCTAGCCTGCTGGCTCAGAGAATTCCAAAGTGGATGTGGAAAAGTCTAGGGGCAGCGAATGGGTGCCACTCTGTCGCTCCCTGGAGATATGACCTGTCTGTGATAGGTTGTTAACATTTTTCTCAAAGCTTCAATTCATCTAAAAATCACACCCTCAATCTTCTGTCACTGTGAATAAATAAATGATAATAAAGACGATAAGGACACTGATCTGTTAGCTATTACCAGAATATCTAGCTGTACCTTGGCCTAGTGCCTTGCCCATAATAAATGCTCAGTCAGTTGTAGCTATTATCTTTCAAGGCTGTTCAGAGAACAAACATGGTATATAGAATTTGAGAGACTACTAACATCTTTTGAGAGAACATCCATTTATCTTTGGTACTTGTCATCATTGCTAAAGGCCTGTATTCATTTGCCAGTGATGTCCAAGGAATTGCTTCCTCTGACAGTACAATCCCCCAATACTTCACAGTGGGACCTCCCTGCTCCAGCACTGCCCCATTTAGGGTTCTGTCCGAGCTTCTATACTTCAGGGAAGACTGCATCATATGATAGCCACAACATGAGTACTAGAGATATGGGCCTGAGTTCATGACCAGGCTCTTGGGCGCTTTCTGAGAAAGTTAACTTCTCCCACATTTAGGTCTCCTTTTCTGCAAGACAGGAATGATTCTAGCATCTATAAATGTGGGGTAAGGTAAGGCTAGAATGATACATGTATACATGGGCAGAGGCAGAGTGCTTGGAGGCAAGAACAAGGCTTTGTCTGAAGGAAAAATATCAGTTATGTGATGCCAAGCTGCCTGTGTACACTGTAGGTACATCGAGAAATCTGCAGAGGAGCTGGATGAAGAGGTGGAGTATGACATGGATGAAGAGGACTATATCTGGTTGGATATCATGAATGAGCGGAGGAAGACTGAGGGTGTAAGTCCCATCCCACAAGAGATCTTTGAGTACTTAATGGACCGGTTGGAGAAGGAGTCGTACTTTGAGAGTCACAATAAAGGTGACCCCAATGCACTAGTGGATGAAGATGCCGTGTGCTGTATCTGCAATGATGGCGAGTGCCAGAACAGCAATGTCATCCTCTTCTGTGACATGTGCAACTTGGCTGTGCACCAGGAGTGCTACGGTGTCCCCTATATCCCTGAAGGCCAGTGGCTGTGCCGCCGTTGCCTGCAGTCACCTTCTCGTGCAGTGGATTGTGCTCTGTGCCCCAATAAGGGCGGTGCCTTCAAGCAGACAGATGATGGCCGCTGGGCCCACGTGGTGTGTGCCTTGTGGATCCCTGAGGTCTGCTTTGCCAACACAGTCTTCCTAGAACCTATTGACAGCATTGAGCATATCCCACCAGCTCGGTGGAAGCTCACCTGCTACATTTGTAAACAGCGGGGCTCTGGAGCCTGCATCCAGTGCCATAAGGCCAATTGCTACACAGCCTTCCATGTGACATGTGCCCAACAGGCTGGCCTTTACATGAAGATGGAACCTGTGCGGGAGACAGGTGCCAATGGTACCTCCTTTAGCGTCCGCAAGACAGCCTACTGTGACATCCACACACCCCCAGGTTCTGCTCGTCGCCTGCCTGCCCTATCCCACAGTGAGGGTGAGGAAGAAGAGGATGAAGAAGAAGATGAGGGTAAGAGCTGGAGCTCAGAAAAGGTCAAGAAGGCCAAGGCCAAGTCCCGGATTAAGATGAAGAAAGCTCGGAAGATCTTGGCAGAGAAGAGGGCGGCAGCACCTGTAGTGTCCGTGCCCTGCATCCCGCCACACAGGTACACAGGCAGCAGTGGGCAGGGAGGGGAGGAGAAGCATTCAGAAGGACTGGGGCCTGAGTAGAATGGCCAGCTTGCTTTCCTGTCAGGAGTTGCATGGAAGTTTAAAAAAAAGTAAATTTAAAGGGGGTGGGTTTTTGGGTTTTTGGGTTTTTTTTGGTTTTTCGAGACAGGGTTTCTTTGTGTAGCCCTGGCTGTCCTGGAACTCACTCTGTAGACCAGGCTGGCCTCGAACTCAGAAATCCTCCTGCCTCTGCCTCCCAAGTGCTGGGATTAAAGGCGTGAGCCACCACTGCCTGGCTAAAGGTGATTTTAAGTAAGGCATCTCTGACTTTTGCATTAGGGGCCAGAAACACTGAACCATTATCTAGCAGACAGAGCATATATTTAAACTGCCCTTTTTGATGGTGCAGTTAAGATGAAACAGCCATGAAGGGAGAATCAATGAAAAGTGGGGAGAAGAAGGTTCAAAAAGCTGTGAAGGGGCTCAATGGTTCCATATGCTTTAGCATGCATAGGTACCTAAGTTCAGTTCTCAGCACAGAAAATAAAACAATGTAACTTGGTTATGCATCAGAAGTGCTACCGTGTCCTCTATGTTCCTAAGGGCCATCTTCTCAAGCTGTGGACTGTGCCCTGTAGAGTGCTGCTCAAGTCAGACTGATGTCAGTTGTTTTTAGCTGCTTTGTGTTGTTTAGTTGGCTTTGGTCTAGTTGGTAAAGCCAACTAGACATGGGTTTCTGCTGTACTTGTACTTTACCTTCGCTTGATCTTAGGAAGAAGGCCAACAAGTGATGGGATACTTTGTCTTCTGCACAGGCTTGAGAGATCGGTGTCTAGCCGTGCCTACCTGCAGTGACTAAGGCGACTTAAGGCAGACTGATACTGTTCTGCTTAGTGCTGAGGGCTTGGTTTCCTCTCTGCTATGCTGTGCCACTCAGGGCCCTTTTTGTTTGTTTGTTTTGTTTGTTTTGTTTTGAGACAGGGTTTCTCTGTATTTCCCTGGCTGTCCTGGAACTCGCTCTGTGGGCCAGGCTGGCCTCAGAAATCCGCTTGTCTCTGCCTCTCAAGTGCTGAGATTAAAGGCGTGTGCCACCACTGCCTAGCTACTCAAGGCACTTTTAATTATGCCTTAAACCCAGACTGCCAAGCTCTTTTTCTTTTTGAAATAGAATCTCTTGTAGGCTGGGCTTGAACTCCACATATGTAGTCAAATGTGACCTTGAGCTTCTGGATCCTTTTACCTTCACCTCTTGATTTCTGGGATTACGGTGTGAGCTACTGTGCCTGATTTTTTTCCAGACCTTTTTGATGAGCATCAATGCCCCTACTCATCCTAATTCAGGAGCTCTTACTGGCAGTCAAGACCTAACAGGTTTTTATTTTGTTTCCTGGTTCCCAGGCTCAGTAAGATTACCAACCGCCTGACCATCCAGAGGAAGAGCCAGTTCATGCAGAGGCTGCACAGCTACTGGACTCTGAAACGGCAATCACGGAATGGGGTCCCACTACTCAGGCGCCTGCAAACACACCTTCAGTCTCAGAGGAACTGTGATCAAGTTGGGGTACTGTGTCCAAATCCCTGTGGGCTGTGGAAACTAGTACCAAAAGGGCAAGGACTAAAATGTGTAGCAGTATCCTCCAGCATCAAAGAGCTTAGGGTTTTTCTAAGTTAACATCCTACCCCAATGCAGGCTCAACATGAAATCTATATTATTATCAGCGTGGTAGAAAGGCATTGTTCCTGTGTATTCATTAATTCAATAAACATACCAAGAATTTTCTAGGTGCTAGCCCCTGGTAACACGTGGGTAGTAGTGCTTTGGTAAATTACTGGGTTTCCTCCTTGGCCTAGGTTCCCTGGGCACTCCTGGACTCTCCTCTGGCTTTCTTACCATCTTCTGATGCCCCTTTTACCTCTATAGAGAGATTCTGAAGATAAAAACTGGGCCCTCAAAGAACAGCTTAAGTCCTGGCAGAGACTGCGGCATGACCTGGAGCGAGCTCGGCTGCTGGTGGAGTTGATCCGCAAGCGAGAGAAACTGAAAAGGGAGACGGTGAGTGCTCCTGGGCCAGTCCTGGTTCTCGAAGTAGAACACATCTCTGGAGAAGGGAAAGTTTGTGTGTCCCTGACCAAGAAGCATCAAGGCCCATACTGGCATTGTGAGTCCCAGCATTATGTGCTTTTAGGACCATGGGAAGCCAAATGTTAAAGGAGACTGCACAGAATCCAAACCTCTGTGACCTGGGCAGCTCAGGCCAGGAGTTCAAGGAACGGGGATCAAAGTAGATAAAGACAGCTTTCATTCATGGGGACTGAATGAGAAAAGCATGTTCCTGAGCCAGCAAGTGCCATTTCCTTTGACCTCTGCTGAGGGACTGGCCAGGACCTGGCTGATCCAGCCTTTTTGTGTGTCAGATCAAGATCCAGCAGATTGCCATGGAGATGCAGCTGACCCCTTTCCTCATCCTCCTCCGAAAAACCTTGGAGCAGCTCCAAGAGAAGGACACAGGCAACATCTTCAGCGAGCCGGTCCCTCTGTCTGAGGTAACCGAATTGGACGAAGTAAGAATCCCTTCCCCTCACTCCAACTTCTTTTTCTTCCTCTCCCAGTTGGACCCCTCCCTGCTGCAGGTCTGACCCCAGGACTAGGTTGGGACCTAAGTGTAAAGGGTTCTGTGGCTCTGGGGCAGAATGAACTGAGCTACATGTATCACCTTGACTCTTGTCTATCCTTATCCCACCCCAAGAACTCAGAATGGGAAGCCATCTGCACTCCTTCCCCAGAGTCTGCCAGATCACAGGGTAGGAAGATGCTTTCAGGTGTGCAACCCTAGAATAGAGACTTTAGAAGACTAAGACTTGAAAGAGCCATCTCTGAAGCCCTAGGTTGACCCTTCTCTCTGAAATGAGAAAGCAGCAGCCTTACCACAAACCTTAAGAACAATATACAAGGTGGTACAATTTTTAGAGAAGTCTCATGACTTTTTTCTCATTAAAGCTGCCAGTGGTTTCAAGAAATATATTTGCCGGCATTTTCATCACCATTTCCAGAAAAGGAAGATAAGGCCCAGGACTTACTAAGGTCACACAGCTTGTGACTAGTAAAGTCAGGACTAGAACTTCCCCTTGTACTACATGCCTGCCTCTTAACTATGGTGGGAGGTGGTTGCTAGATGCACTTTAGGGGGCTGTTAAGAGTAGGGTTTGGGAGAATGAGAATAGATCTCTACTTAGATACTTACCCTGCTCTCCCAGGTACCTGACTACCTAGACCACATCAAAAAGCCCATGGACTTTTTCACCATGAAGCAGAACTTGGAGGCTTACCGCTACTTGAACTTTGATGATTTTGAGGAGGACTTCAACCTCATTGTCAGCAACTGCCTAAAGTATAATGCCAAGGACACCATCTTCTACAGGGCAGCAGTGCGACTCCGTGAGCAGGGTGGTGCTGTGCTCCGTCAAGCCCGGCGCCAGGCAGAAAAAATGGGCATTGACTTTGAGACGGGCATGCATATCCCTCACAACCTGGCCGGAGATGAGGTCTCACACCACACTGAAGATGGTGGGTGATAAGTCATCCACATGTATTCAGGGCAATGCTGTAGAGATGGACAGCTTTCCTAAAGTCCCTGGGAGCAGGCAATGTAGGCAGAAAGCAGCTGGGCTGAGCAGCAGCAGGCTATTCCCAGAAATGCTCTCCCAAAAGCCAGACTGAGTGAATGGATGGCTGGACCACCATTCTACATACTAGTGCTGCTGTTTTACAGCTGTTCCTAGGAGAAGCCAGTGGGAAGAGTGGGTTTCCGCTTGCCTGCCCAGGTTCAAGGGGCCCAATGGGCTGCTCTGAGCCTGACTTTTCTCCCCCCAACTCTCCCTGGCAGTAGAGGAAGAACGGCTGGTCCTGCTGGAGAACCAGAAACACCTGCCAGTAGAAGAACAGCTGAAGTTGTTGCTGGAGCGACTGGATGAAGTCAATGCCAGCAAGCAGAGTGTGGGCCGCTCCCGGCGTGCAAAAATGATCAAGAAGGAGATGACAGCATTGCGGCGGAAGCTTGCTCACCAGCGGGAGACTGGCCGGGATGGGCCTGAGCGTCATGGCCCCTCAAGTCGGGGCAATCTGACACCCCACCCAGCAGCCTGTGACAAGGATGGACAGACTGACAGTGCCGCAGAAGAGAGCAGCAGCCAGGAAACAAGCAAAGGTCTGAACCCTATAGCAAGGTGGACCCCAAAGCAAGTCAGACTTTGTCTCTGCAGCATGTCCCCTAAGCAGAGGTCCTGCACGACTAGCTGAACTTTCTTCTTCATTATCCAGTCAGGGGCTTCTTAGCTACCTCTCTGGCTGTTGTTGGTATGAGTTGTTCTAAATCCCAGGCCCCAAAATCATCTCAATTTTAGATAATGATTCTATATTCCCAACATGTGACCTTGGACATCTACCCTTCCTTTTCATGTCAGGACCCTCACCAACTCTCCTTCTCTCTTTCTCTGCTCCAGGCCTGGGTCCCAACATGTCCTCAACCCCCGCACATGAGGTGGGCAGGAGAACCTCAGTTCTGTTCTCCAAAAAGAACCCGAAGACAGCTGGACCGCCTAAGAGGCCGGGCCGGCCCCCCAAAAACCGGGAGAGCCAGATGACCCCCAGCCACGGAGGCAGTCCTGTGGGGCCCCCTCAACTCCCCATCATGGGCTCCCTACGTCAGCGCAAGCGGGGTAGGAGCCCCCGGCCCAGTTCAAGTTCAGACAGCGACAGTGATAAGTCCACAGAAGATCCCCCAATGGGTGAGCCTCCTTATCACCCAGACCCTAGTCCCCTCTCCTCTGAGAGTGAGGAGCTGCCACTCTTCCCAGCTTATTTCAAGCTCTCCCTTTGTTTCTCAATAATAGATAGCTGAGGAGTCCTTTAGTTCCATCCCCTTATCGTAAGAACTAAGGCCCAAAGATACTTACCCAGCCAGGTTCACATCCAAGACCCCTCCCTACCATCATCACTTTACCTTTTCTCTTCTTTTCTGTCTTGGGGAACTTCCTGCCCTTTAAGCCCTTTATGTCTTTAGGCCAAAGGAAAGTGAGGTGAGGGTCAGGGCCAGCTATGGTAGAACTGCCCAGAGCTATCTCTGCTGGCCAAAGCTGAAGGAAATTTTCAACCCAGAACCCAAACTCTGATTTCATCTTACTCCCATGCTGGCTCTGATCAGTTGGTTCCTTCCCTCCTCCTCTTCTCTCCAAGACTTACCCGCCAATGGCTTCAGCAGTGGGAACCAGCCTGTGAAGAAGAGTTTCTTGGTGTACCGTAACGACTGCAACCTTCCTCGTAGCAGCTCAGACTCTGAGTCCAGCAGCAGCAGCAGCAGCAGCGCGGCCTCAGACCGAACCAGGTACCAGTCCTGCAGATAGGAGGCAGGTTGCAGGATGCTTTTACAGGTTTTCCCACTGCAAGTTGGGTGGCAGCCATTTCAGTCCAAAGGAAGGAGGAGTTCAAACCCAAGTGTCCCTGTAAAATAAGTGGGATGGATTAGTCATCCTAACAGAACAAAAGACACTGTCACAGGTTAAGCTGATGCTTTGGAGCACTGTAAACTGGTACCTTGTAGCTAGGATCTAGCCATCAGACATACTTTATTTTGGCCACTAAGATGTTTTTAAAAAGTGAATACAGGGGCTGCTCTTCCAGAGGACCCTGGTCCAATTCCTAGCACCCACATAGTATAGCTGTAGTTCCAGGGGGATTGGATGCCCTTCACTGGCTTCCACAGGCAGTGTATGTACATGGTACACATACATACATGCAAGCAAAATGTTCATACTGATAAAATAAAATCTTTTTAAAAAACCCAAAAGACAAAATCCCAAAAGGAAAGCAAAAACTGAATCCACATAAAATTCTCAGTCTTTATTTTCTCTTTAAAAATCAGAATATCAGTTGGGTATGGTAAGTCATACCTATAATCCCAGCATTTGGAAGACTGAAGTAGAATCGCTGCAATCCAAAGATCAGCCTGGGCTATGGAATAAGCTCCAGGCCAGCCATCTCAAGGACTGGAGATAAAGCTCCTTGATGGAGCACTTATCTAGTTTGTAAGGCCCTAAGATCAATTTCAAGTGCTTCAAAACAGTAAAAAGTAATGGAGTACCTGACAGTTCTGGTTGATATTGTTTGTAGGCAGCCATAGTTTCCGCTCAGTGACAGAGTTCTACATTAATCTGATTCCTAGCCTAACATAAGGGTATATGCATTGCAAACTCAGCTTAACAAGGAGAGGACCCCTGCCATGCCATTCATGGTTTCCCCTTGTGAATTGCATTCCAAATGTCTTTCCACAGCACAACTCCTTCAAAACAAGGCCGAGGCAAACCCTCCTTCTCTCGGGGCACATTCCCAGAGGACAGCAGTGAAGATACCTCAGGCACTGAGAATGAGGCCTACTCCGTGGGCACTGGCCGCGGCGTGGGCCACAGCAGTAAGTACCCTCACCCAAAGTCAGGGGTGCTGGGGACCCAGTTTCAAGGCCTTGCCAGCCCCCCAGCCGCTGATCCGCCCCCTCTTTCCCGTTCCTGTGAAGTGGTAAGAAAGAGTCTGGGTCGAGGAGCTGGCTGGCTGTCAGAGGATGAGGACTCCCCGTTGGATGCTCTGGACCTTGTATGGGCCAAATGCCGAGGCTATCCATCATATCCAGCTCTGGTAGGCCTACGGTTTCTCTTGTTCTTACCCCTTGCTTTGCAGCCCTAGGACTGGGATTCATAAGTGTAGCCTTGCCCTCTCCCTGCCAAGCTATGGAGTACAGGGCTCCTTAGCAGGTAGACTGATAGACACATTTATTTCAGTACCTCAGAGAGATCCCAGTCAGTTTCCCACCTTTCCCTATCTCCTTTTGCACATTAGGTTCTGAAATGATATGGATCAACACTGCAGCCCCAGTAACATATTCTTTCAGTTCTTAGATAGGGCTGGCTAGCTTCAGGAAGGAAGTGACCTAAACGTAACGGGCTTGTATTATACCCTCAGATCATTGATCCAAAGATGCCCCGAGAAGGTATGTTCCACCATGGGGTTCCTATCCCTGTACCACCACTGGAGGTTCTGAAACTTGGGGAACAGATGACACAGGAAGCCCGAGAGCATCTCTACCTCGTTCTCTTCTTTGACAACAAACGAACGTGGTAAGGAAAGATGGGTGCATTTGGTGTGACTTAAAGCCACAGCTATGTACAGCCATCTGCAATGTGTCAGCAGACCGCCAAGAGACACTACAAATGATTAGATTATCGCAAAGTATGCATGGGGGGGCACTTAGAATAGCTCTAAGGAAAGGGCGTGTATGTTGGTCCTTAGTCTGATGGACTGAGTAGGCAGTAGGTGGCAAACAGCTATAACTACAAACCAAAGGACCATCAGTGACTGACAAATTTAGGGTGGCTCTCTATCTACATTGATGGCTTCTAGACTTATTTTTTCCATTTTTTCCTCTGTAGTAACAAGATGAGGAAAAGCAAACATAAACATTTAAACTTTAAATCCCTCTTGTCAAAGCATGTTAATTGCCTGCAGATGATAATCTGCAGTCTCTCTAAAGCAGCTGGGACAGGATTTTTGTACCCATAAGATGCCCTGTGGTTATGCTGTAGAATTAATATGCTTATCACACTTAAGAATTTAATAAAGGAAAGTCTCTAATAATAGCATGCACCTGGTGCTGGGACAAAAGGGAACTAGCCTCAAACACAAATAAAGCTTATATACCAGAGTATGTGTGTATGCGCTTATACATCCTTAGGCTTATACATCCATGTACACTGTCATCCTTAAATCTCTTTTAGATCATGGCCCCAGGTTGCACTTTAAACAGTTTAAACAGAGACAGGAGACTGCAAGTCTGACCACTTGGGCAGATGGGAGGGAGATTTACACAGCAAAGAAATTAACTAAGTACACCAGAGTTGTTGTTTTCTCAATAGTTGTTACCTAGGGTCATCATCTTGGTCACTTTAATATTATACTTTTCCGGCTGGGAATCCCAGCTCTTGGGAGGCAGAGGCAGGCGGATTTCTGAGTTCGAGGCCAGCCTGGTCTACAGAGAGAAACCCAGAGTTCCAGGACAGCCAAGGCTACACAGAGAAACCCTGTCTCGAAAAACCAAAAAACAAAACAAAACAAAACAAAAAAGAATTATACTTTTCCTTATAAGTAATTCACTCGGTGGCAGACCAGGCTGCCATTAATGATAGTTGTCACTTGCATTGCCACCTTAGAAGCATGTTCTTTGATAGGGAGATGGACCTGGTGGCTGATTCTAAGTCAGTGTTGCCTCCTTGTGTTTTGGGAATCAAGATTAATTTGAATGTCAATCCTGGTGAGCAAACATTAGCAGAACCATTTTCTCAGCAACCCTGGACTACCATTTGGGTACAGAATTTTCTTTCCTGCAGTTTCTAATACACCTAGTTAGTCTACTATTTACTTTCCAGTAATATTGAAGGCAGAATTCCTTTAGCTAACTTCTACTTCATGTAATTTAATATTTCCTAAGCAAGTCTTTGAGTAAATCCTTTGTAGAATCAATGTTATTGCCTCAAACTTCTCCTGGTTCAGTTACTCTCCCTGGTCTACAGTCCCCTGAGAGCAGGGGTGCTGAGAATCAGCATTCCTAAATGCTTGGAGTTCAAAAGGGCTAGTACTTTTCTACTTGAAATCATGCCTCATCTCATCATTCTACCTTGTCTGACAGGCAGTGGCTGCCCCGGACTAAACTCGTTCCTCTGGGTGTGAACCAAGATCTAGACAAAGAGAAGATGCTGGAGGGCCGCAAGTCCAACATCCGCAAGTCAGTGCAGATTGCCTACCACAGGGCTCTGCAGCACCGAAGCAAGGTGCAGGGTGAGCAGAGCAGCGAGACCAGTGATAGTGACTGATACTGTCAGAGCCAAGTGGTGCTCTGTGATGGCTCTCCTTCCCTTTGCTCATTGTCCTGGAGTGATGCCGCCCTCTGCACTGATTAATTCCTGGTCTTGGGGCCAGTCTCAGGGGAAGTTGGGTAGGGGAGGTCCCTCCTGCCCTGAGTGCAGCTGGACTGTACAAAACACTCCAAGGGCCCATGGCCACTCAGTGCAAGGAGAGGAGAGGTCCCACAAGTCTAACGAGTTCAAGAACTCATGGCATTGTAGGGCAGGGTGGTGGACCACAGTTAAATACTGTAAAAAACAGGCCAGACCACCCTTACCTGCTTATGCCAGGGGAATTCTAGCTGCCTAGAGGCCTGAGGCCTTGCAGGTGGTAAGGTAAATGAATCATCATCCTCCCAGCCTAGCTGTGGGGTTGATGTCTGTCTAGCCTGAAGAGGGAGGGGCACTAGGTGACCCTTCCCCTGCTCTTGTAAATACTGTAATTATTGGAGAATTTAAATTATTCTCATTTGTAACTGCGTTTCCGGGTCGCGCCAGAGTCATTTGGTACTAAAAAAAAAAAAAAAGAAAGAAAAAAAAAGAATGGAGCTTGTCTCTACTTCCTTTCTTTTCCCCATAGACTCCCCCCTACCTTTCAAACTGGTTTGTATTTATTTCAAAGGAAGAAAATATATTGATTCTTAGAAAATAAAGTCTATTTAGAATTCTTTCTTCTTTTCTTCTACTAGGGCAGAGGGATTCAGGGAGAGCTCTGTGCCTCATACTTGGGAAGTACTTTGTGCCAAAGGGGTTGCTGGCAGTCATAAGACATATCAGCAAGCTAGATAAGGTAGCACAGTCCTGTAATCCCAGGACCTGAGGTGCTGAGGCAGGAGAATTGCCATGAGTACAAAGGGGAACCAGAATAACAATGTAAACAAGAGCCTGTCTTTGAAAAGTTTCAGTAGCTCACATACCCCATGATGCACTTGAGTGTCAGACACTGCCCTAAGTACCTAAAAATACATAAATTGTTTCTAATCCCTGCAGTAACTATGGGTAGGCTAATAATAGGCTGGTCATCTCCACAATGACAGGCCTATACTAAGTACCTTTAGATACACTGTTGTGTAATCTTTATAGTAACTATGTGTTACTAATGGGTTGTTTACCTCAGATGCTAAGGTTTAGAAAAATTAATTAACTTGCCAAAGTTCCTACAACTAAGAAGTTGAAGAGCTAGGACTTAAACCCAGGTCCACTTGTCTGGAAAGGTATCTCCTCAGCTAGCATGCTAAAACCAAATGAAGAGTCCACTGCTGACTTCTTTTATGGATTCAAATGCTTCAGGTCCTTTGTTAGAGCCATAGCTTAAGTATTTCAAACACTAAAGTTGAAAACACTACTTTGAAAACAAAGTAGGGTTGTACAAGACTGTTAATACACATGCAACCTTGGCATTTTTCTAATTTAAATTCTTGTTTGAGAGAATGCCAGGGACCTGTAAGGTGACATGCCTTCAGATGAGGTAATCACCGGAAAACTTGGGTGCCCAAGGCCATACAGCTACTGCTTAATGAAACTGAGACAAAAGATCCAATTTGTTGATGGTTAATGTGCTCTCTAGCAGGTGTGCTGTGCCTTTCTGTAAACACAAAAATTATTCAGCATCCTGGCTCTAGCCCTTGAATCTGTAGTCCAATAATTTAGGTACAATCTGAAATTTTTCTCTGCTCGATGGAAAATGCCCTAGTGTGTCAGATTAGTGTCCGAAGTTCATGTTTCTTTTTCTTTCTTCCTTTTTTTTTTCCCCTCGAGACAGGGTTTCTCTGTGTAACCCAGGCTGGCCTCAAACTCAGAAATCCGCCTGCCTCTGCCTCCCAAGTGTTGAGATTAGAGGCATGTGCCACCACTGCCCGGCTGAAGTTCTTAGCCTAAGCATTCTTTTTTGTCTTTGAAAAAATGATAAATGATAAAGTCATTCTTGGAACAAGGTGGCTACTGATTGTGTTAGTCCATTAGGTTGCCTGGGGCCACACATTGGCCTTTGGGTGCAGTGAACTCCAAAGAAAGCCCATATACAGGCCTATTCCATAAGGCTGTGGGCAAAAGATTAGGTATTCTTAGGGAGCGTGCTCAGACTGGAGGGTAGCTGCGCCGCAGCTGTGGCTGAGGCGAGCATATCTGAGACAGGCCTCCGAAGCCTGGGAAGCCCGAGATGGCGCTTTGGGGCCCCTTGACAGGACGTGGAGGGAACAGCGCTGAAAAATCACACACTGCCTCAGAAGAGGCTCGGTGGAGAAAGGCTTGAGCAGGGGAGGATGAGAATCTTTTGGCTTATTTCTTGAGACAAAGTCTCGCCATGTAGCCCAGCCTACTTAAGCCTCGAACGTGCCTCCCGCCTCTGCCTACCGAGTTCTGGGACGACCGGTGTGTACCACTACGCCCTGCAAGGATGTGGCTCCAGAGCGGGCCAGCCCGAGAAGTCGCAGGCCCTGAGATCACACCGAAAGCCCTGAAATGGCAGAGCCAGGCCTCGGACAGCCAATCGCCAAGCTGCGAGGCCAGCAGGCCAACCGCTCCGGCGCCTCAGAACAGGCCCGCCCACTCCGCCACTCCCGAGTTCTCATTGGTCCCTCTCACTTTCTTCTCGGATTGGCTACCTCTAAGGTCAAATAAGCGGGAGCTAGGACTCACTTCCGGTAAGAGTGACCTGGGACCCGGAAGAACCACATTGGCGCGCCTTTCCAAACCTCGAGGGCTGCGCAGGAGGAGGAGGAGGCGCGCGCCGGGAGCGGGGGCGGAGCCACATCCGGAGGAAGAGGAGGGGCGTGCTCCACCGGAGAGCCGAGTGGGTAGTTGAGGTTTGTTAGCGTGCGGGAAGCTTCCCTAGGAGGAAAGAAGGGAGACTCATTCAACAGGGAGTCAAATTAAAATTACACTAGACCCAGAATCTAGAGCCCAAGGTGCTACAAACACTATGGGTGTGTGTGGTCACTTGTGTGCGAGGCTTTAGGACATGGGAAAGTCGAGTTCTGATTGGGCAGCGCCGTAATGGGCTGGGGACTGTTATCCGAATGTTACTCTGTTCCCGTCTGCCTAGCAGCATGAGGCATCGCACCCTAAGCTCCAGCCCGGCCCTCTGGGCCGCTATCCCGTGTCCACGCTCTGAGCTGCGTCTGGACTTGGTTTTAGCTTCTGGTCAGTCCTTCCGGTGAGTGACTGCGCTTGGGAGGACTGTTCCTTAGGATGCTGACTCCTCAGTGCTGCCCACTAGGGATGCAGAGAATGTTGGGAGTAATGGATGAAAGTACATTTTGGAGTATAAGACCGGTGGTTTGCCAGTTAACCTTTAGGAAGTAGAGGTGATGTGTGCAGGATTGTGAGGACCATGCAATAAAAATCAGTAGTGAAGCTGAGGAATGTAGCTCAGTAATAAGAGTGCTTGCTTTTCGTGCACTTGGCGCTTAGTCCAATCCCCAGTACCACTTCTTTTTTATTTTTAAGATGAAAACATACCACTTTTATTTATAACTAATTAGTTTACAGGCGGGACACTTGTAAGACAGGAAGGACCTTAAAGAGTTCAAGATGGGTAACGATCTGCTGGGGTGCCCAGGTGGAAGGAGCAAAGCCCTGCTCACTGGAGTGGCGTGCTGGCAGATCAAGTGTGGACACTGACTCAGACCGAGGATCAGCTCTATTGTACTGTGTACCGGGTAGACAGCACCCAAGTCGGCAGGCCCACCCCAGAGGAGCTGGAATCTCTACACAAGTACTTTCAGCTAGATGTCAGCCTGGCTCAGCTATATAGCCATTGGGCTTCTGTAGACTCCCACTTCCAAAGAGTGGCCCAGAAATTCCAAGGTGAGTACAAGGTCAGGAACGGTGGCTTTTGTTAAGTTACATCTCTGTGACTCCGTTTGCCCTCTGTAAAATGCAGATGCAGGGCCATCAAGATGGTTCATCAGATAAAAGTACTTGTCATGCAGTTTAACACCCATAATCCATAGTGGAAGGAGAGAACCGACTCCCAAAAGTTGTCTTCTGACCTCCACTCATGAGCCATGGCTCCCGTTATACCCACACTCACATGTACATGATAATAGCATATAATTAAAATTTTCTTATTAAAGTGCTTAGACTACTACTTAGCACATTGTTATTATAACAGTGATGATGATCATCATCATCCACAGGAAAGTGATAAAGATATGGAGCCTAATCCTGACTCTGTGTCCTGGAGCAGGTGACATCATTCTGTCATTATATACTGAATCACTTACTCTTTGAGGAAGAGAGAAAAGGATGCAAAGCAAAGCCTTGTTCATGTGGTGCTTGCATTGTGGCTTTTTTTTCCCTCCGTGGAATGGGATTGTCACCCAGACCTCACAAAATGCCACAAGACAGGAGCAGTCCCTTATTCTTCTAGGTCTCCCTGGAGCCTCAAGGTGCAGTGTCTGACGTGGAGGGATGCGAGGTGTGTCTCCAGGCTCCCACCTTTCTGCTTTCTAGGTGTGAGACTGCTGAGACAAGATCCCACTGAATGCCTTTTCTCTTTCATCTGTTCCTCCAACAACAACATTGCTCGAATCACTGGCATGGTGGAACGGCTATGCCAGGCCTTTGGACCTCGACTCATTCAGCTTGATGATGTCACTTATCATGGCTTCCCAAACCTTCATACCCTGGCAGGTGAGTAGGTGCATCTCCTTCAGCATTTGGACAGGAAGATCTGATCAGTTCTGCCCAAGCTGTGAGCTCCTATCTCTAAACTTCCCACTGTGCCAAACACTGTCTCCACCCAGAACTACCATACTTAGTCTGGTCAGTCCTCAGATTTGATCCCTGAAACATCAGCACCTCACTAGTTGGCTGTATATGCAGTACCTCCATAGAGGAACGTCTATACACAGTGTTCAGTAGTTTAGACTTACAGGCAGATAGTCTGATACTGACTGCTTAGATCTGAATCCTGGTTCTGACACTTATATGGGCACTTCTGTTTTGAGTCTGTGAAATGGAAAATGATATTACATATCCTGTCAGAATCATTAGGACAGAATAAAGAGAGACACATCTTGCACCCAGCAGTGTTTGGAACAGGAAATATGTGGAAATTTTAAGCTGCTGTCAGTTTAGTGAGTCCACTTGTTCTGTGAGGAAAGTATATGGCTTAGCAGGTATGAGGGCCAAGCTAGGTGATGTGCTTGGGAATAAATAGCAAGGAGCTTGCTTTGGTTCGTTCTCAATCGGGGTATTTTTTAGTGCTAAGAAAAGTCTTGAGTATCTGCTTTTGGCTTAATAATCATAATTCTTTAAGGAATTCACTTACCTCTCTAAGCTTGGCCTGACTTGTTAATAGAATGGGAATATTAGAATCTATTTAGAATGGTTAGGGGGGGTGGAATAAGTTGATTGTGAGGCATTGAAAAGGAATGAGTTTAAGAACTCGGGTGCTGTCCTCAACCTGGGTGAAAGGTCCTATCTCCACTATGCCCTCTCTTTGTTTTGCAGGGATAGGGTTGATGAGTGTCTTAGTTAAGGTTCCCATTGCTGAGAAAAGAACGACACCATCACCAAGGCAACTCTATAAGGGACAGCATTTAACTGGGGCTGGCAAACAGGTTCAGACGTTCAGTCCATTATCATCATGGCAGGAAGCATGGCAGCATCCAGGCAGGCACAGTGTTAGAGAAGGAGCCAAGAGTTCTACACCTTGATCCAAAGGTAGTCAGGAGAAGACTCAGCATTCTCAGGCAGCTAGAGGGAGAGTCTCAAAGCCCACCCCCACAGTGACACACCTCCTCTAACAAAGCCACACCTCCTAATAGTGTCACCCCCTGGGCCAATCATATTTAAACCACCACAGTGGGTGGGTGAGTAGGTAGGTAGTGTATGGATATATGTGTATAAGTGTGTTCAAGAGCACACATGCATGTGTTTATGGAAGTCAGAGATCAGTGTCAAGTGTTTTCCTCAATTGCTTTTGAATTTTGTTTTGTCTGGATTTTTTTTTTTTAAGTTAATTCTCTATGTATGAGTGCTTTGCCTGAATGTATGTATGTGCATAATATGCACATGCCTGATACACACAGAGATCAGTAGAGGGCGTCAGACCCCCTAGAACTGGAGTTACAGATGGTTAGGGGGCAGCATATGGATGCCGAACTGAAACCTGGTCTTCTGTAAGGGCAACAAGTTTTCTTAACTGCTGAGCCCTGCATCCAGCCCACGTAGCCCCTTCTGTGCCCTTACTTTGTCTGTCTGTAAAATGTGTATAGTGCTATCCTTTGGGTCCTTAAGAAAAGCATGCATAGTTTACTTTGCCAGTCAGTATGTGTGCCTCCCATCTCACCTTACAAATGCTGGCATTACATATGTGAACCTCTTCATCTGTCATTTTACATGGGTTCTGAGAATTGAACTCAGGTAATCAGGTTTATGCTGATTACCTGCTGGGCCATCACCCAAGCTCCTGCAGCTTTGTAGGCCATGGGTGTGAGCACTTATTGAATAAAGCTAAAGTGCTCAAATGGGGATTCTCCCAGAGCAGGAGTCCTTAGCACCTGCTTCAGAGCCCAGCTCATAGGAGGTGCTCAGAGAACACTTATGGGGCAGAACTCAGGCTTTACTTGTTTCCACTGACTCCTAGAGGACAGTAAATAGGGAGAAGTGCCTAGAAAAGCATTGGGTGGAGCATCTTATACACTAGCCAAACTGAGAAGATCTGCTCTTCCCTCTCCGCTCCCACAGGTCCAGAAGTAGAGACTCAACTCAGGAAGTTGGGCCTGGGGTACCGTGCCCGCTATGTATGTGCCAGCGCCAAAGCCATCCTCAAAGAGCAAGGTGGGCCAGCATGGCTGCAGCAGCTTCAAGTGGCCCCTTATGAAGAGGCCCACAAGGCCCTCTGCACCCTGCCAGGGGTGGGTGCCAAGGTGAGGCCCCAGAGAGGTAGGACATGCCCTTTTTACCCACACTGAGAGTAGGAGAGGCAGAAACAAGGCACAGCTGAGAATCTAGAGGAGACCTGGCTTCTGGAGGAAGGATGAAGGAATAGCACGTGTTTTACCAGAGACAAAAGCAGAATGCAGAGAGCATAGAAGAGGCTGCCCTCTGGATAAATCTTTAGAAAGGTTCTTTGTGCCCGTGCATCATGTGCACCACTGTTTGTTCGCAGAAGTCTTTAGAGAGAAGAGCCAGAAAGTTAATACTGGTTATCTCTAGGGAGACAAATGGAAAGATGTTTCTATTCTACCTTTTCTTGAAATTACATGTGCTTACAAAATGGTTTGTTGATGTCAGTAGATCTATATATCAGACTATTAGAATTTATAACTTATCTTTATTTTCTATACTCCTCTGTGTCTTAAAATGAGTTTTCAGGAGCTGGGTAGATGGTACAGAGGTTACGATCAGTTACTGCTCTTCCAAAGGACTCGAGTTTGATTCCTAGCACCCTCTCGTCAGACGGCCTTACAACAACCACCTCTAACTGCAGTTCCAGGGGATCTTGTGCCCTCTTTTAGTCTCCATGGGAACCTGCAGGCGCGTGGCAGATGCGTGTTCTGGTGTTCCAGATGGTTGTGAGTCACCATGTCGGTACTGAGAATTGGACCCAGGCCCTCTGGAAGAGCAGGCAAGCAGTGTTCTGACTACTGAGCCATCTCTCCAGCCCCACTGACTTCAAGGTTTTTTTAATGGATTGGCATTACATTTTGGCATTGCCTAATTTCTCCTGCGTGATTTTGTCCAAGACACTTAGAGCCCCAGTTTCCTTATCTGTGAAAAGAGCATGGTCATACGCCTTCTCCCCAGCTTATATGAGCATACAGCCCACACGATGCTCATTCAGGAACAAGTCTTCTCGGAGCTGTTTTTAGAAGTAATAGGTAATTACTGCACACTGACTGAGAATGCAGAATATTGCTACCTTAGAGGAAGGAGGAAGCAGATAGCTTTGGATGCTGGCCAAATCCTGCCATTCCTCCACAACAGTTCTCTCTTTGTCAAAGGTGGCTGACTGCGTCTGCTTAATGGCCCTTGACAAACCCCAGGCTGTGCCTGTGGACGTCCATGTGTGGCAGATTGCCCATCGTGACTACGGCTGGCATCCTAAGACATCCCAGGCTAAGAGCCTGAGCCCTTTGTCCAACAAAGAACTGGGTGAGGAGAGGGTGATGCTGGGGCATTGGGCTGAGGTTAGAGAATCTCTCATTCTTAATCATCTCTCCCACAATACCCATCTCTGTGCATGGAGAGCATATGGGTCAATTAATGTAGTCTCCTCACTTCTAATTTAGGAAACTTTTTCCGGAATCTGTGGGGACCTTATGCTGGCTGGGCCCAAGCAGTAAGTATACCTAGCCTAGACCCTAAAGGACTTTCCCTCACCTTGCCTGACCTCTGGACTCTGCAGCCACCTGTTCTCATGACTCCCACCACCCCACCCAAGTATTCTCCATTGACCCCAGCCCCGACCTCAGCATGCCCTGCTTCCCATAGACTCCTTATGCCCACATTCATTCCCATAGGTGCTGTTCAGTGCTGACCTTCGCCAACCAAACCCATCTCGGGAGCCACCAGCGAAACGCAAAAAGGGATCTAAGAGGCCAGAGGGCTAGGTAGGGCCCAGGGGACAAAAGATGTCATTGATATGTTTCCCTTTGTTCTCCATTTCTTTCCCTTGTCCCCACCTAGTCTCACTCCTACCTCAGTACCCCAAATCAAACGGTCAGTTTTTACAACAGGGAGCAAAGAAGCTGTTTGAGCAAACAGAACTGTCTTGTTTTATCTTCCCTTTATTACAAGAAGGAACAATAAAATAGAAACATTTGTATGGAAAACGCAGTGAAGAGTGAGAGGGGAGGGGTGAAGAGGTATGGGGTCAGAAACTCCGCAGTTCTGGGGTGCGGAGGAAGCAGGCCTCCAGCTCCTCCAAGGAAAGAAACCCTGACATGCTTGATGTTCAGTCCATGGCCCTAGAGCTTGGGGGTGGTGCAGGGGGCAGTTCTGAGCCTGGCTCCACACAGCAGTCTCGGCAGCAGCAGCCAGCTGCTGGCCCTGAGTGGAAGGAAAGGGCAAGGGTGGATGTGGAGCAGGCTCCAGCTCCAGCCTTGTGCTTTCTCATGGACCACCTATGCCCTTCCACGAGACCCTGATTCTTACCGCCAGCTGTTGGTGTCAGAAGCTCTCCGTGGCTGCCAGTCTGTCCCTGCCCCTCCTGGCTGGTGCCCAACTGCAGCTTTCTCATGTGCCGAACCACAGCAGTAGCATTGAAAGCTTGCTGTGGAAAGAGGGGAGGAGACTACTGAAAGGGGACCTAAAGGGCTTACCTTTGCTTACCTAAAGGTCAGCAATGGGGATCTCTCCCCAAGTCCTCCCAGACTCTAAGGTGTTACTAAACTATATTCAGTTAGACATGCAGCACAGATGTAAAATGGATACAAAGGGGCATAAAACTATAATTCATGTAACCAACATTTACGTATCTACACAGCTCTGAGCATGTTGCCAGGTTATTCATTCATTAAACCCTCAGAACATCTTCTGAGGCAGCACTTCCGTGTTGTTTCTCTTTTTAGACAGTCTTAGTACGTACTGTGCCTCAGGCTCCAGAGTGCTGAGATTACAGGCATATTTATGCTGCATACCAGGGATGGCAAGCACTGTTTGTTTGTTTGTTTGCAACATGGTCTCACTATGGACAGCACTGGCTGTCCATGGAGATCTGCCTGCCTGTTGATGCCCAAGTGCTGGGCTTAAAGGTGTGTGTCATCACACCTGGCTTTGGCAAACACTATTAATGTCATTAATATCTTTTAACACGGGTTCTCATGTAGCCTGGCTATCCTCCATTCTACCTCGTATCTCCTGAGGCCTGAGATTATAAGCTATACCACCACCATGCCCAGTTTTGTATGATGCTAGTGAGCCAACCCAGGGTTTCCTGCACGCTAGGCAAGCACTCTGCCAACTAAGCGAGTACTCAGCACCCCACCCAGACCTTTTTTGAGACAAAGTTTCATGTAGTTCCTGATCCTCCTGCCTCGCCCTCCCCAAGTGCTAGAATAGCATTCATTTCAGTGGAGGAAACTGAGGTGCAGAAAGGTTACATAATTTGCCTGTTTCTATCATTTTATATTCACCCAGATGTCCTGTGTGCTACTCATGACCATGTCCAAGGCTACAATCACCCCCTCAAGACATGTTTCTGCGCCAGGGTCATTATCATGGTTATGGTACCACTGTCTACTTTGCCCCTAGCCTTTGACATCTTACTCCCTCCGTATGTCTCCCATCTTTGTTTCTTCTGAGTCTCCCTCCTGCTTTTGACCACTCCTGTGTTCCTCTTGCTGCTTCTGAGTCAAGCCCCAGCACACGCTGCATCTAGGACACATCCTGCTGGGCTTCTCAGGCTTCCTTCCTTGCCTTCACTGCATCCTGAAAGCCCTTTCTTCAGGATGAGCCCCTGCATTCCGTCTTTCTGGAGTCATCCTCTACAATAGGTGGGTGTCCCACTATAGCACTCAAGAACCTCAGTGGCCCAGCAGCCTCTACCAGCTTCTCCAGCCTGGCCTTTTGACACTCAGTTCCCTTAGTTCCTTCCGCCCCTCTAGTCCAGCAGGCCACATTCTCTTACCCTGGCCTCTTTGCACTGCTGTTCCCTCTCCCTCAGGCGTATTCTCTATGCCTGGTTAATTACTAGTCAACTATAGGTCTATAGCAACCTTTCTGACCCTCCCTGGGCCCCATGGCCTATATCATGTCTCTGTGGAGATGGAGCTCAGGAACCACCTCTGGACTTCAGGGGTCAGGGAGCCTTTGTTGAGTGAACAAGAGAGATTCTTTGGAAAACCTCCCTGGGCAGGCAGGTCCTGTATGTAGTTGGTACTGGGTACTGTGCAAATTGAGTCTGGGGAAGACCAAGGATTAAAAGTATGCTGACCTTCCACTTGCTCTTGGCAAAGTTCTTCTTGATCTGCTCACTCACTGACTGGTGGATATTCTTATCCAGAGCTGTATCTCCTGCAATCCTAGGATGGGGGTATATACAGAGTTGCCTGTGAGGATGGGGCAGGTCTGGAGCCCCCAGGTCCCACCCTAACACAGTTTAGAGTGGGAGATCTCACCATGGGTGCTGCAAGGCCTGCTCACAGGTGAACCTCTTCTCTGGGTCTTTCTCCATCAAATGTCGTATGAAATCTTTGGCTAGAGCCCCAAGAAAAAAGCAAAGATACAGCATGACCATGCCTGTGGACACCAGGACAGTGCTCATCACATCTCACCTGACAAGGCGCAACAAGAGGCTTGTCTACCTGTGCCCCATTCCACATACCCCAGCCTTCTAGCTCCTTCCTTTTTTGAGAATATAATTACAGAAGAGGCTTGTCTACCTGTGCCCCATTCCACATACCCCAGCCTTCTAGCTCCTTCCTTTTTTGAGAATATAATTACAGAAGAATCCACTCAGTATGCTCACACTAGTGTGTAAACCACTGTAGAGCCATCACAAGCTGGTCCCTGACTGGAACACAAAATGGAAGATAGAAATATTTATACTGTTTAAGCCTCAGAAAAATCAGTAAGCTGCAGGGGAGGTATTTTTGTAAATACTATATTGGAAGACTGAATGCCTACAGAGCTCTGAGATTAGGGGCCAAGCAAAGGGAACCCAAGATTAGACATATGACATTGCTTCTAGCCTGGGAATAAAATATGACAGAGGTAAGACCATGGGGAGACTCCTGGAACAGATGAAGAAGGTCCCTGAGGCAGGGGCCAGGTGAAGAAGCCAAAGACCCAAATACCAGAGTCAGAGATGTCATCCCAATAAGGAGAGTCGAACTCATACTCGGCCTTCAAAATCTGTTCAAAGAGCTTGGCATCATTTTCATCATAAAAGGGTGGGTAGCCACAGAGCCTAGGCAGAGAGAAACCGAAATCATGTCAGCTTTAAGAATACTTGTTGGCTTAAAGATGGCATTTTGGGGCAGTGCCAATAGTGAGAAGAGACCCACGGGAAGTTCTCTTTCTTGCTCACTTCCATCTGGCAGTACTGGCCTTCCTTCTGTCCTTTGAACATGCTATCATGGGATCTTCATGTTCGACATTCTTCCCATACCTAAACTGGATCATTTGCTCACTCAAAAGCTACTCCGATGTTACCACTGCAAAGGGCCCTTGACTATCTGAAATGACATCTAATCTATCCGCATCTCCCTACTCCTGCTTGATTTTATCTCCAGTGATTTTTACCAAATGACACTATTATAGAGTTATTTACTCACTGATTTTTTTTAAGGTTTATTTTATTTTATGTGTATGAGTACACTGTAGCTGTACAGATGGCCGTGAGCTATCATGTGTGTGGCTGCTGGGAATTGAACTCAGGACCTTCTACCGCCCCCTCCCCCAATCCGGTGTAATTCACTGTAGCTGTCTTCAGATGCACCAGAAGAGGGCATCCGATCTCATTACAGGTGGTTGTGAGCCACCATGTGGTTGCTGGGATCCGAACTCAGGACCTTCAGAAGAGCAGTCAGTGCTCTTACCCACTAAGCCATTTCACCAGCCCCTCACTGATTCTTTCTACATGTCAACTCTTAAGGGCAGGCACTTGGATTGTTTCATTTTCTGCTAACTCCTCATGCTCCCACAGTGCTAGAAACATGGTATCTCCTGATTGAAGCCTGTTAGACTTTTTTTTGTTTATTTTCATATATATAGGTATTTTGCCTGCATGTAAGTCTGTGTTCCATGTGTATGCATATGGGTACCCATGGAGACCAAAGGTAGGCATTAGATCCTATGGAACTATAGTTACAGATGGTTGTGAGCTACCATATGGGTTCTGGGAATTGAATCTGGGTCCTCTGGAAAAGAAGCAGTTACTCTTAATGCCTCACCATCTCTCTATACTCCTGCCTGTTAGTATTTATCTAGTAGATATAGAGAAGGAATGGGCAAAGCAGGGAAGACAACTCTAACCACAGGCCACCTAGACCATGTCCCCACTTACAGTATATAGGCAATGACTCCTATGGACCAGCAATCCACAGCCTTGCTATAGGGCTTCTGGGCTAGGACCTCAGGGGCTGTGGAGAGAAGAGACATGGTGATGACAGATGTCTACCCTGCAGCTCCTGGCTCTTTCCTCATCCCCAGCCCCAACGCAGGGACCTCCTTACCCACATATCCTGGAGTCCCACAGGCTGTGGAGAGCACACTGCCTGGGTCCTCCATCTTAGAGAGGCCAAAGTCGGAGATCATGATTTTGGAGTCTTCGTCCAGACTGTAGTACAGCAGGTTCTCTGGCTTGGAGGGTAGGAAAGGGGTTATCAGAGGTAGCCAGGGGCTAGCAGCACCACATACTTCTCTAAAATCCACTGTGGCTAGCTCACTAGAAGCTAGCTAGCATTTACTGCTAGAAGACTGTAAGTTCTAGAAAACACAGAGCCAAGGGGTTATAGGAAGGATTTTCATAGAACTTAGAAAAACCCCAATATTACCAAATATTTTGCTTTTATACCTCCTGTGCTGGATCTTGGATAAGTACTTGACTGATTTCAACCCCACCACATAGGCAGCCTGTTCAGTCTGAATAAACCCACTTTACCAATGAGGAAACCAATGCCTTTAGAGGCAGTGATTGGCCCAAGAGCCAGTTAGGGCATGGTAAGGCTAGTCTTCAAACCAAGGTCCATTGTATCCCAGAGCCCTTCCATCCTGGACTGAAAATTTGTTGTTTTGGCTTGGGTTTTCATTTTTTGAGATAAGGGGTCTCTGTGTGGCTCTGGCTGTCTTGCAATTTACTCTGTAAATCAAGTTGGCCTTGAACTCAGAGATCTGCCTGCCTCTGCCTCTGCACCGCCACAGCTGCCTTAGAAGTGTTTTTCAATGTAGGCCCCTATGCATTTCTCTGAAGCTTTGTTGTCCCCATTTGTTCTCTACAAAGAGTAAGTAGGATGTTTCATTATCAGAAAAAAACACGTAAGTTGTTAAGGTAAAATACCAGCCCAGCCTACCTTGTGTGCCTATCTAAGCTGGAATAAGAGGAGCTGGTTAGGAGGGTCACAAGTAGTTCATTTTGCAAATGGGAAGCTGAGGCTTCAGTGAGGGGCTGAGAGGTACCCAAAGACAGCCAGAGCGGTACAGACAGATCTCCTCCCTTGGTGCACATAGTTTACTAGGCCCCTCAGATCCCACCTTAAGGTCCCGGTGCACAATGCCCAGGTCGTGCAGGTACTTGACAGCATCCAGCACCTGGAGGATGAGGCGGCTGGCATCCCGTTCCGTGTAGAATCCTTTCTCCACAATTCTGTCAAACAGCTCTCCACCTGAAACCCTGCAGCAAAGGACCGGAAAGTGGCCGAGAGAGTAGGGCAGCAGGAAGAGGAGTGAGGGTAGGCAGTCAGGCCACTTACAGCTGCATGATGAGGTAGAGGTGGCCCCCACTCTCATAGATGTCATCCAGGGCTACAATGTTGGGGTGCTTGATCCTAAAAGGAGAGATGAGGTGGTTCACAACTAAGGGTGGTGCACCCATTCCCTGGCACCTGCATCCAGGGCAGGACACCAAGGTTCTGGAACCCACTGGGGGAAAATTGATGCTAGAAGGTAAGAAAAGAATAGCAAGCCAGCACTGGGCTCTGGTGTCACACAGACCTGGGCCCGTATATGTTGCCTCTGCTGCTTACTTTGCAGCTCTCATGAGAATGTGGCTCCTAAGTTTTCCTTGTTTACACTTTTAACCTCCCCAGCCCAGAGGTCACCTCAAGTATAGAGAATATCTAATTCAGCTCTCTTCTAGTACCAGGGACAGGGTAGTTGCTTATGGTATTTGGTGAATTGAATGCAACCTCTCTGTGCCTGAGTGTCATCTATAAAAGACAGTCACATGAAGATCCCAGGACAAGCAAGGTGCTTGGCACCAGCTTTCATAAAGTCAGTACTCAACAAATGAACCAGTATCGATTGATCTTAGAGATAGGGAAGGCGTGGCTTTCCCACAGGCTTTCTGTAGAACTTTGGACAAGTCTCTTGCCCTCGCTGGCCTCATTATCCCACCCACCCAAATTAGGGAAATGAAATGACCATCTCTTCTCTGTCCAGATAGGAAATGAGAGGCACTGGAAGCAAATGCTTGCTGTAAGCTTTGCAGCATGAGTATGTTTCCTGTCATTTGGTCAGGGGGTCAGCAAATAGTCTGCCTTACTCTATGGGAGGGCCTGGGGTGACCAATCTACGGGTGGGTCAGTCTTGAGGCTCCATGAACACACTCATCCTCTGTAAAGAAGCCCTGGCACCCAGTCTCATCTGAGAGGTTAGCTCTGTGCCAGTCACCCCCTGCCAAGTTCTTGTCCTGAGAGGCCCAGACTTCAAACACTTTCTAAAGCAATCTAAAGGAATGAGGAAGGGTCGGGACAGGGCCCACACACTTGTGTAAGACGGCGATCTCGTTCTCCATGCTGCCCTCTTTGCCCTCCAGGGCCTTCTTGGCAATGCATTTGATGGCCACCAGTTTCTGAGTCCTCTTGTCCTCTGCCAGGATCACTTCTGAGAAGGCACCCCTGTGAGTCAGAGGTTTGCAAGATGAGGAGGTAGAACCCCAGCTTCTCACCCTCTCCTCCATTCCCTGTAGCCTCCATGGCTACCTATGTCCTTCCACACTCAGCTGCCCCCTGGCTCCAGAGGTGGTCACATAAGCCAGACATGGCCAGTCAAGGTTGTCTGTCCCCTGCCTCAGTGCCTCAGTAACTGATCACTTATGACAGTTTCCTGGCACTGAGGATGAGTGAGTGAGCAGGGAGGATGGCAACCTGGAGTGGATGCAGTCACCTTTGTTAATACTGGGGGAGAGCCTGCTCCAAACTGAAGCCAACCAAGGAAGCCAGGCTGACAGCGTGCAAGCCAGCTGGGCCTGAACTCTCCCCCTGTAATACTTGATTATGTGTGTGGTCAATTGACTCAGTTTGAGTTGTAGGTAGCATAATGCCCTTTAGAACCCTACAGAATCATCGTTACCATGGTGGCCATTCTTAGCTCTCCAGTTTGCCCACACATTTTTCTTTTTTTCAGCTTTCGTCACTTTATGTGTATAAGTGTTTCTGCCTACATGTATGTCTGAACCACATATATACCTGGTGCTCACAAAGGTCAGAAAAGGGCATTGGATCCCTTGGATTTGGAGTTACAGATGGTTGTGAGTCACCATCCGTGCTAAGAACTGAACCTAGTCCTCTGCAAAACCAGCCAGTGCTTTTTTTTTCCCCCCTTGGTTCTTTGAGACAGGGTTTCTCTGTGTAGCCCTGACTGTCCTGGAACTGACTCTGTAGACCAGGCTGGCCTCGAACTCAGAAATCTGCCTGCCTCTGCCTCCCAAGTGCTAGGATTTGTTTTTTAAAAAAGGACATTTTTTTTTTTTTAGATTTATTTTATTATATGTAAGTACACTGTAGCTGTTTTCAGACACCCCAGAAGAGGGCGTCAGATCTCATTATGGATGGTTGTGAGCCACCATGTAGTTGCTGGGATTTGAACTCATGACCTTTGGAAGAGCAGTCAGCGCTCTTAACCACTGAGCCATCTCTCCAGCCCCAAGTGCTAGGATTAAAGGTGTCCACCACCACTGCTCGGCACCAATGCTCTTTTTATTATTTATTTATTTTGTTTTTTTTGTTTTTTTTTTCAAGGCAGGGTTTCTCTGTATAGCCCTGGCTGCCCTGGAACTCACTCTATAGAACAAGCTGGCCTCAGAAATCTGCCTGCCTCTGCTTCCCAAGTGCTGGGACTAAAGGCGTGCACCACCACTGCGCAGCTCAGCCAATGCTCTTAACTGCTGAGCCATCTCCAGCACCGATAGTCAGTCTTAAATGTCTTCTTTTGTGCTGTGAAATGACCTCTTGCCTTCTTAGTCTCTTCTCAAGGCCTTGCATTCTCTGCCCCTTTCTATCTCTTACTGCTTGAATGCCTCCCCAGCCCTAACTTTAAGTTCCAGCAGACTGCCTCTTTCTGCAGTAGCCTGGCTTCTGAACCTTTACATGCGCTGTTCCACCTGCCTTGAATTACCTTCCTTCTTTCTGACAAGCACAAGCTCACCCATCTTCTCTTTTGTCCCGCCCCCCCAGGTCTCATGTCCTTCAGGGAGTGTTACCCAGACAAAGGAGACTACTCTAGCCTCTACAACCTCAATAAGAGTAGAATACGCATCCGCCTGTCATTTTGTGTTTTGTCTGTCTATGTCTCTAGGACCAAGTAATATAGGGGAAAAACCAGGTTTGAGTTATACGTGGATTCCCACCATCAAGAGCAACCATGCCCAGCCTCAGTTTCCAAATCCAGGCCAGAATACACAGCTCTTGGCAGCAATCGAGATAAATGGTTCTTCTGTTCTCCTGTACTTTCTTCTCTTCATAAAGAACCCATGACTGTACAAGAGAGGCCCCATCCTACCCACAGTTAGCCAGAACCAAAAAGCTGGACTAGCCTGCACCATTACAAAGCTGCCACAAGACCTGCTCTGTTGGAAAAGGGAAGTAAGTATTCATCAAGTGACCAGAGGAAGCATCGCCCCAGACTCAGCCCCTCCAGCCATCAGGCTCAAGAGTGAAGCCCTTCCCAATTCTGTCACCCCCCACCCACCCACCCCCACCCTGAGACTCACGTGCCCAGAACATCTCTGAAGTCATAAATATCCCTAATGTCTTCTGCCTGCTTCCACCTGGGGCCTTCCACTGCCCCTGGCATGGCCCACTGCCCCCCAGCCACAGCCAGGGCTCCTAGGAAGGAAATGGAGAGAGATATTCTGAGGGCCTATCCTCTGAGAATCTACTCCATGTCCCATGACCAACCAGCATGAGTTCATTCATCCTGGATCTGTTCATTGAGAACAGGCATTCAGCCTTCTCCCAGCATTTGTTCATTCAGCATGTCTGCAACTTCTGCCTAGAAAAAAAACATTCCTAGTAGCAAAATTCTCAGTATTCATGCATGCCTTCAATTCTTCATTCTCCATTTTGCCCCAGTCTTTTTCTCAATCCTAATACCCAAGGAAACCTTCCCCTCAAGGAAGATAGCATATGAGACCCCAGAGCAGCTGGAAGCAGCATAGATGCACCCTAGAGGAACCCTGTGCCCAGAAGCACTGACGCCTCAGCCTCAGTCTCATTCTGGGGAGGGCTAGGATGTCCTCTCCCGCCCCCCTCCTCCTCCTCCTCCTTGCCGCCCTAGCCTCTCGGAAATCAGGTTTCCGGCAGCCTGGGCTTCCAGCAATATCTCAGCCACGTTTTTAAATAGCTCCTTCTCACTGTTACCAAGGCAACATCAGCCACAGCTGGAACTCCCCGGACCTAGCCCTCCTGATTCCTTGTCTGTGTCCCAGCAGCCTGAAAACTGATCCCACCTGTCTGTTCCCTCCTGGAGGGGACCCATCTTGGGCCTTGGAGAGCTCTGTCTCATCTTACAAGAGAGGGTGGGTTCTCTCCCCATGAATCATGTGAGAAATCTCAGAAACTGAGGTTGGAGATGGATAGGATGAGTCCAGAGTTGCCCAAGAGACTCCCAGCTAAGCTTGCTAAGGACAAAGGCTGTCGTCTGTTGGTCCAGTAGAAAGCTAGACTGGAAGGATCATTCAGAAAAGTCAACATCCCAGAATCAACTAGAGGTTGAAGCCAGAACAGAGCCCCTCATGCCAGAGCTCTGGGAAGGCAACCTGACCAGAACTGAGAGTCCACTCCTTGAGTGGGACCTTGTTCCCAGAGCATTGGTTAGCTATCCCAGGGCCAGGGTTTTCTGATGAAGGAGGTAAATTCAGGTAAAGTCAAACCCGGTTGCCAGCACTAATAACCTCCCCCCACCCCTGCAGTGTGGACCCTGCAGTAGACACTCTATATCAGCACTTAATGAACCTTGAGCCCAGATACCTTCCTGCTAGATCCAGCACACTGCACACCATGACACCTGATTGTGCACATATATCCAGATGTCAACACACGTTGATATACACCACTCACACCTACCAGTTCATCCAAAACCCCCCTCTCCCAGACCTTACACTACAGTACTGATTCCATGCACACATGAACAAGGTGGCATCAGTTCCCACATGCCAGACATAGCAACTTCAGTCATGTCTATGCCTTCCAACTCCTCAGCCCAGTGCCCTAGACAGCAAATGAAGCTTTAACAATCTGCCTAACGAAAACCCCTCAGAGCCAGACCAAACCTACCCCTAACTCTGACTGACTACCCTGCAAGCCAGACAGCAGTGTATGTGTGTATCCTTGAACACCATATGCAACGACAACAAAAATGAATTCCCAGATACCTTTACACCACTGAAGCACATTCCTGCTTCAGGGAACCCCTCACGTGCCCTCCCCATCTACACTTCCAAATGCCCACGCCCTTCTACAGTCAGGCCTAGCGCTTGGACATACACCACGGGCACACAGACCCTTCCCCACCCTTTTCTGATACTCAGGCAATAATCCAGGGAGGTCACCTACCACCTCAAGGGCCTAGGAAAGAGGTGGGAGAGAAAGGCCCAACCCTATTCCGTCCAGGGGCCAGGCGCCCCTCCCACCCTTGGGCTTCAGTATCCTGTGGCCGGAGCTCCCCGCGGCACAGAGCGGGGCGGCCCTCAGTTGTACCTGCGGCTGCCCCGCCTCAGGGGCTGGCTGCGAGGGCCGAGGTGGCTGGTGCAGAGCTCCCGCCGGGTCTGTGCCTGGTCAGTTTGCCTCTTCAGTCGCTGGCGCTCGGCTGGGGCTCGGCTCCCTTGGCCCGCCTGCGGCTCTGATGTCAATGGAGGAGGAGCCTGCGGCAGAGGACCTGGGGACTGGGGACAAGCACTCTCTCGGACTGGAGAAGGGGGACTGGAGAAGGGGGCTCAGTTGTTCCATTACGGGCCTTGCAACATGCTTACTTGCCCTTTGGTCGTCTGCAGGAGACAAGTGAGGTCCTCAGATGGTCTTGAAATCAGCAGTTAGTTACAAGCAGGCAATTTTTGAACCAACATTTATGAGATGCCAGAGGCTGGCCAGTTTCAACCTGGAATTGTTTTCAAAACAATTCTGGGACCTCCCTTAGGGTTCCTAGGCTCCTTCCCCTTCTCTCCCCACCCTCCTGTTAAAAGAAGCTGGACCCATACAAGGCTTAGAAGACTAGTAAGAGGCTGATGAAATGAAAAACTGTCCCATTTAATAGATAAACTGAGGTCCCACGCCATCGAAACAGAGCAAAGGCTTTTATCCCACACACTTCCAGATACTGCTCAAAAAGACTAGGGAAGAGAGGTGGAAAGGGGGAGGTGGAGTTAAATCTGGATCCTTAAGGAAGCAAAGAAGCCAAAGAAGACCAAAGTGCTATGTGACCCATGGCTAGGAGCCAGGATGGAGCCAGGAGGCTAGGAGCCAGGAGGGTAGAGCAAATCTGTTCTTGGGGCTGTAGGCTTGGGGCCAAGGGACCTGACCCGGCTTGGGGTTTTTTTTGTTCGTTTGTTTAGTTTGGTTTGGTTTGGTTTGGTTTGGTTTGGTTTGGTTTGGTTTCGAAAAACCTGTGTAGCCCTGGCTGTCCTGGAACTCTCTGTGGCTGGCCTCCAACTCAGAAATCTGCTTGCCTCTACCTCCCAAGTGCTGGGATTAAAGGCATGTGCCACCACCGCC
>JADRCD010173616.1:0-10393 GCA_019843815.1 Montemys delectorum | reverse complement strand
AGAAGAGGAAGAAGAAGAAGAAGAAGAAGAAGAAGAAGAAGAAGAAGAAGAAGAAGAAGAAGAAGAAGAAGAAGAAGAAGAAGAAGAAGAAGAAGAAGAGAGAGAGAAGCTATACATTTGTTAAAGATTCTGCAAGGCCAAATGACTGATCTCCAAGATGATAGAGCTAAAATGTTATAGTTGAGAGCCCAATGATCTTGGTTTATTTTTAGTCCCTAAAAAGGCACATGCTGCCAACACTTGTGACTAGTCTAATATCCTGTGACTACTAACATCTTACAAGGCATTCTTAAGAGGCCATTAGCACTCACAAATCCAAGTGCTAAGAATGCCATCACAGAACATCGGAGACCCACCACAGTTTTTCCCATTGTGCTGTGACCTGCCTGCCTGCAGCTCTCACCAATGTATTTGGTAAATGTCTTGGTTTAGGACTTTAGGACTTTTCCCGTTGTTTTATAACTAGTAAGCCTCATGCGACCTCTTCCATGGTGAGATCAAAATCAATGTTTGTGAGCCATGGTCCTTGGATTTAGCTTCATCCCTTTGGGGTGAGAGCTGTGTTTCTGTGTAAACAGCCGGCTTCCTGACATCCCTTGCATTGGTTCATTTCCATGGCCCAAAAAAGTTGTGAGCCACTGTACAGACACATCTATCTGTCTGCAGCAGCAGTGGTAGAGATATAACAGGACCCAACACAGCAAGCCCACACCAACACGCGCACATACGTATGTATGTGAAGAGTGTGAATGTGGACTCAGAACAAAGGCACAGCATCCCTCTGTCACACTCAACAGCCTGAGAAGGTCTCTGAATCTTTTAGTGACCTTGAGAGGTAAAACCAGATTCTTAGTGTCCAAGACAAGAAAAATAACGTCAGGAAGAGCCAGCATGAAGCAGAGCGGTGTGTGTGTGGGGAGGGGAGGGGTCACTAAAAGACATCTCTAATGTGATACAGACTTTAAGGAAGAGAGTGGACAGAAATGAAGATCCATCAAGATGATGGGTGTGGACTTCTCTCAAGAGTCGTACTTTATTGTCTTCTACGGGACTGGGGTGGACTTACTGCTTTTGCAGTGGGCGTACATAGGATTTAGGTCAACTTCATTGCCTTTACAGTGGGCATCTATGGGATTTTGGTGGTTTTGAAGCTAGTATCTTCAAAGAGTCTCTAAAAATTCTAAATGCTATTTGAGGGTAGTTCCCGAGATGCCAGACTGGGTAACAACCGGTAAGGTGAGAGTCTGGATAGGAGACATGCAGGAAAGGAGGGAATGGCTGTGAACGGAGCTAGCAGTCTTGCTTGAGCTTTGCAAGGTATGTTTGGAAGAGCGATGAGACCAGAGTCAAGGCTATGTATATCCAAGCCTTAAGACTGCTTCATTGCTGTGTTAATCTAAATACCTGTATACGGAAGGAGTGTTTTATATGGACAGCCTTCACAGCAAATGTTAACTGTGCTGGAATGTTTGCCTCTCAGCTAGTAGATGCTTCAAACTGACCCCAAGTGAGGGTGTCCTCTTCCTTCCTATGTTCCTGTCTTTCTATCCTGTCTCAAAGGGAAGAAGAAACGGAAAAATGAGGCAGGACATGAAAAACTAGAAGAAAATTCAGTATATCTAATACCCTTATCTATAGGAAAAGGCCAAAGTGCTTATAAAAATGCCCAGCCTTGGCCAACCCTCTACTATCAATCTCCAGCTCTTGTTATCGCCCAAGGCTTCAAAGGCAAGAATACACATGCCCTCCACCAACTTCTCCAATTGCATAAGGGGAAAATTACCCTTTGACCCCGGAAGCTATTTACTAATGACCTGCGGCTTGAGCTTGGACAGCTTTCCTCATTAGCACATGACTACACTGCAAATGTTATTGCCAGCAAGATGATTATAAAAGCATAAAGGGAAAGTAATTAGCACAATCATTTTACATAGAGTAAATTCTAGCGCAGCCGGTTTGTCAGAGATGCAATTTCATGGGATCACAGCCATGCATTATTGGAGTTATGGGAAACTGTTAATTTGTTATTTGAAATGAAGTCCTTATCTCTGGCCAGTTAGCTCAGTTAGTCACTGTCTGAAGCTAAGGAGGCCAAGGTCATGGGCTTCCTCCATTACCACCCAGCTTGACTTTGTAACATTACGTAACTGTTCACCTGGATTCCCAGGGGATACTAGCCACCCCAAGTGGAACACATCTTGGAGTTTCATGAATGGACAGATTCAGAAGGATTTGCAGAGAGAATGTAAATTCAAAAGGCATATGCAGGGAGATGAGGAGATGAAATTGCTTATGAGGTGAAGCACATGCAGTCCAAGCATGTGCTTCACCTAATCCCTAAGTCCAGTTCACCAAAGCCCAGAGGCAACGCTGATACAGTGGCACGCACCTCTCTCCAGTGGGTTGAAGATAGGTGGATCCCAAGAGCGCCAACCAGTCTAGCCTTTTTCATTTCAACCATTCTAGCCCAGGTTCATTTGGTGAGTAGCATCTTAATAAAATAAAATAAAGGGCAGAGAGTGACTAAGAAAGACTCAGTGTTGACCCCTTGCCTCCAGGTACACAGATGTACATACAGGAAGCAATGCTAGAGTCCCATGTGGTCATGGAACTGCTCTGAATTTTGGCTATGGTGGCAGATTCACAAACTTTCATATGTAATGAAGAAGAATATACACATAGACACACACACACACACACACACACACACACACACACACACACACGAGTATAAATAACTGCTGAGATCCGAGCAAAGCCAGTGGATAATACGAAGATTAGAATCCTGGCTGTGATGTTGTAGTACGAATCTCTGCAGTGCGTTAATTTACAGGGATCTGAGTAAGGCTACACAGAACCTCTGCGTAATTGTTTAGGAACCTGCAACTGTACTCACATGTTTTTATTGAATTTGGAAAAACCACACATAGGCTTGGTGGTGGTTGAATAAAATAAGCCTTGTTTATCTCCCAGATAGTGCAGAGCTCGGAAAGAATAATCCAGAGCGGCACGCAAGGATTCTGAAGAACCATAAGCATACTGCTCTAAAAATACCATTTTCCTTGGCTGGGGGATCCCTTAGTCTGTTAAGTGCTACTTGCACTAGCCTGAAGGCCTGAGTTTCTAGATGAAAGTAGTGACCAACAGTGGTAATCCCAGAGCTAGGGAGGCAGAACTAGCAGGCTCTCTGGGACACTATGGTCAGCTAATCCAACTGGGGAGTCCCAGGCCAGTGAGTTTCCCAGCCTCAAAAACAAGGTAGACTGGCACCCGAGAAAGAAGACCTGAGGTTGTCTCTGGCATGCTCTTTTCCCCTTAAAGTAGACTACCAAGTCTCTGAGTGAAAGCCATACATTCTCTCCCTCTCTGTATTGTGCAAATCATAAACTTTTGCACTAATGATTCTAAGAGCTTGTATGGAACACCTCATGATCTCTCTCTCTCTCTCTCTCTCTCTCTCTCTCTCTCTCTCTCTCTCACACACACACACACACACACACACACACACACACACACAGAGAGAGAGAGAGAGAGAGAAAGAGAGAGAGACAATACATAAAGTTCAGATTTTTTAATAATCAAACTCGCCATCTCTAACAATGTTAATTTTATTAGCATTAGATATCTATCATTCAAGTGAGTTACTGTGAATTCTCAGTAGATTTCCATGCAAGGAAAAATTAGTAATATTTCCAAAAATTGTTATCAGTCTCCCAAACACAAAGCCATCCCAAATACTAAACTGATGTATAAAAAAACAATGAACTGGTAATGTTTCAAAAACGACTGTCATCTCAGGAAAAGCCCCAAGTCAGAGTCTCATGTGGCAGTGCAGGCCCTTTTGGAGTCAATCTTCTAAGATAGCCAGAAAGAAAATAGATATACTATTTGACGGTATATATAGCCTTCGGCCATAAGTTTCCCATTTGATAAAGAAACAGAAGAGTGGTATATGGGATCATTTTAGAATAGTCCACAGCATGATTTTGTAGTTTCGGTTTTAGAGGACTACTAAGGAAAAAATAAATAATGACCAACGTCTAAGCTGGCTCTGGTGTTATGTCACTAGGCCTGTGAAGAAACAGGTGTCTGGCCAGTTATGATGTGGGGGGGGCGGGGGGGGGGAGGTGTTACTACAACCCAGCCTCTCACTACTATGTGGGGTTGAATGATGGCTCCCAAAACTGGAACCCTCTGTCTGCTTAGACTCTCAAAGTGGTGCCCCTGTTTAGAAATAGGGTGTTTCAGATTTAAGGAATGTGACCATGAAATGACAAATTAGTGTGGATTAAAAGCCCAATGGCTGACATTCTTGCAAAAAGAACAGAGGACACCCAGAGATACATACACGTAAGATGAAAGTCTTATAGTAATAGAGGCAGATTGGAAGGACTCAGTCACAAGCCAAGAATTGTCAGTAACCACCAGAAACCAAGAGAAACATCATGAGGTGTTCTAGGCAACCACGCAGAATCATTAATGCAAAAGTTTACAGTTTTCCCAATAGAGAGAAGGAGAAGGTATGGTTTTCGCTCAGAGACTTGACAGTCTACTTTAAGGGAAAAGAACAATATACAAAAAACAACAACAACAACAAAAAAAAAAAAACAAGTGTGAAATGCTGTAAAACCAGAAAATTTGATGCAGGGACTGGAGAGATGGCTTGGTGACTAATAGCACCATCCTGCTCTTCCAGAGGACCTGAATTTGGTTCCCAGAACCAAATAGGTATGGCTTAGCACTGGAACAGACGCTCAGACCTTAGCACAACTGATAACAAGAGGGAGCTGCCATTCACGCCACTCAACTCAGCATAAAAACAGCACCACATGCCAAAATAAAGACCTACTCCATCAAAGTTCATAGTTTGGGGGAAGTCTCTACATGTACTAACCTTGCTTATTGGTTTCTGTAGGTCTGCTTCTGGCTAACTGTCCTTGATAGCTGAAGTGTGTTAACCCAGAATGTGGTTTTGTGCTTAAAAGACCACCCTGAGAAAGGCTCTGGACAGCACTGGGGTCCCAGACACCAACTGTAGCTGTCACCTGGATAGTAAAAGACTTTCTATTGGCTAGAACCCATGTCTGAATAGCCTTCTCTAGTGGATACCCCACAATGACAATCACCTGCAATTTCAACTCCAGGAGCTCTAACACCTTCATCTAAGAGCTTCTTCATTCTACAGACAGCTGCATCCATGGGTCTGTACGCCCACATACAGGCACACATGTACATGTTTGTTTGTTTGTTTTTTTAATAACAATCTTAGAAAAAGAAGTTTTAGGTAGACAATAAAGGCTAGAGCTCTCAAAGAAGTCTGAGAATTGACTCTAGGTAGATACTGAGGTCAAGAGGACTCATTTTGAGCATTGAAAGATGGCATTTGAAAACACAAAAGTTTCATAAAAGAAAGATCCCACATGCTGACAAAATATTGATGAAGGTACACAAACCACCTTCTCTATGCATTATGGGTATCTCAAATACATTATAATATCACAACAAAATACTCAGTACTGTTTTGAGAAGAAAGGGCGCTGTGTTTTACACTATACACTCTTGGCACAAGAAACATCGAAGGCACCATCTTGAAGTCACCAGTGGCTATAGGTAGGGTCTGGACAATTTTATTTGCTCAATGGAGCTGACAAAAGCTAAGAAATATTGGCAAAGGGAGAAGAATGCTTTGCACCAAATTACTCTTCATTCCCCACTTAATAAAAACTTGCTGGTGTCTTCAGATACTCCCGCTGGGTTTATGATTCATGTGTCATACATGTATTCATGTGTCATGTGTCGTAAATGTATGAATTGAACAAATCCCGTGTGTATGTGTGCACATGTGTGAGAATATATGCACCCATGCATGCAAAGCCCAGAGAACGCCATATGTCCTGCTCTAAGACATTCTCCTGTATTCCCTTGGGACAGGGTCTCTCACTGAACCTGGAGCTATGTTAGCAGCTAGCAAGTGCAAACCAGTTTCCATAACCACAAACACAGCACCGCTGCAAGGTAGCCATGCACACTGTGCTGCTGCATGGTAATCGTGACCAGCATCTTACTAGTGCATGCGTGCTGAGGAATCAAACTTACGTCTTGAATGCTCAGCAGGGGGCTCTTACTCACTGAGCCATCCCACCAGCCCCAGAGAAATTCTAATGTGCTGAGTGTGAATTCAGAGGACACAATGTGTCCGCAGTGAGTGAGTGTGCTGCAGGACCTTGGACGAGGCTGATCATGGGGAAGTGGATTTACAAGGCACATGCAACCCACCGATAGTCAGTGGGAAGGGAGAGGACTGTCAGGGCGGCCTAGACTTCTAGGATTGCCCGTGTGCTATTTTGATAAAAAACCAACTGAGAAGTCCAGGACCTATCATTGTTGAGAAGTCACAGCAGAGGCTTCACACGGGTGATGAGATCACAACCACAGTCAAGACTAGAGCGAAAGGAATGAGTCACGTGTGCACCTGCTTGCTTATGTGCAGGCCAACTTCCCCATTCAAACAGCTCAGAACTCCCTGTCCAGGGAAAAGTGTCCCCCACAGTGGTCTGGGCTGTCTATGTCAATTAATTTAATTGAGACAATTGGCCCACAGGGCCACCACAATGTAGATAACACCTCATCAATCCTTTACCCAGGTGATTCTAGGTCAAGTAGAGTTGCCCACTAAAAGCTTACTATCGTACCTTATCGATGCCCACACTTCCCGGCAACTGAACCTGTTGATGGGATCTGGAAGAGACCAAAACAAGAGTGCCATTCAACTTCACTAAAGCCCACTCCACAGATGCAGAAGCCCAATCTCTTCAGCATCTTCTTCCATACAGAGAAGTCAAAAGAAGCCTCTACCGGACCCGGGCTCCTGCCAATGCAGCGTCTGTCCAGCAGGCTGTGTAAGATGTGTCACGCCTGTGCAGCCTCAAACTCTTTCATCTCAGTTCACCAAGGAGTCTATCCCTGCCAAGTCAGCTCTCTTGCTCCAACAGAGGAAAGGGTCACCTGTTGTTCCAGATTTCAGGATGGACAAGGAGAGAAAGAGGAACGAAGGCTCAGATGTCCACAAAGACTATAGAAGGGACGAGAGAGGGAGAAGACAGATCTAATCACAGACCAGCATGTTGGCACGAAGACTGCAGCGTGAGACTGAGGAAAGCTAAGATGAATAAATCCAGCCTCCAGAGTGCTGCCGGGAGCTGGTGCTCTCTACAAGATAAAATGAAGTCTGGCACTGCACTCATATCCTTGTATGGTTTTAAAGTTGTATGTCAGAAAGTGGGGCACCGGGAAGCTAGAAAGATGGCTCAGTGCTTAAGGGCACTCACTCTCCCGCCTGAGTTCTGTTGGCAGCACCCACATCCAGTAGCTCAGAGCCACCTTCAGCTCCAACTCCGAGGGGGCCTAACACCTCTTTTTGCCCCTTGCAGAGATCTGCACTTACATGTGTATAGACCCTCATCTGTACACAAAACTGAAAAATGAAAATAACTCTTTTTTTAAAATGTGACATTGTTCTAAAGCTAAGTAACTCAAGAGTTTGAGATCAAACTGTGTAAATTCAATTGCCCCAGACCTGTTAGGGAACAGGACGGAGAAAACACCCAGGGTGTAAACGTGTTACACAGAGTAGGGTTCCAGCAATTGTGTAGAAACTAAGTGGGTCTCACAACCCCGAAAAGAAGAGAGGGTTTGGTAGCCCTTGGTAGAACTCTTCTGAGGGAAAGAACATTGCATGTTCGACAAAGAGATGGCATAAGATAAACAGCCTTCAGCCAATGCTTCTCCACATACATGATGGGGGACAGCACCCTCTTGAAACTTACCTACCCCCAGGGGGATGATTTGTGAGACATCTTTGCAGCAAGTTACATGAATTCAGAAATGGAGAGGATTTGGGTTTGGGTTTGGGTTTGACTTTCTATTCTGCTTGTCCTAACTAACGTCACTACAGTCTGAGGAAATCCAGGAAAGCAGGCATGCCTACGTGCGTGAGTGTATGTGTGAGTGCCTGCGTGTGTGCGTGTGAGTGATAAACACAGCTTTGTTAATGAGTTAGGAAGATAGAAACCAGAAGTAAAAGAAGGGGATTGATTAGGATTTCGGAGAGATGATTCAGTCAGTGGCTAAGAGAACTGGTCGCTCTTCCAAAGAACCCAAGTTCAGTTCTCAGCATCCACATCAGGAAGCTCATGATGCCTGCAGGAGGAACAGCAGTGGCCGCCTCTGCATGAAAGGGGGTCACGCGCAGTCGCAAAGGCAACTCCTGCAGGAGGACCTAATTGAAGACTGCCTGTGAGACCAAGGATTGTTGCTGCAGGCAGCGCCAGCCAATTGAGAGCTGCTGCTTAGAAGAGATGCTGGCTTGGGACCAATGGGACACGGGTGTTCCCATTAAAGGCACTCCTGAGGATTATTAAAAGAACTTGCAGCAGGCATTCATCTCAGCTGCTCCAGAGTCTGTGCCATTGATTTTGCATCACCTCACCTCCAACCCCAAGGGCAAGTAGGGTTAGGCAGTCCCTGGTCCAGAGCACAGGTAGCAGACACCCTATAAAATTCCAGCTCCAGAGGGTCCAATGCCTTTCTCCGGCCTCCACAGGTACCTGAACACATGCAACATATACTCATACATTTACATACATATAAGGGAAAGAAACTTTAAAAACAAGAAAATTAGCTATTTGTGTCGATATGGATAAAGCAATATGGATATGCAAAATAAACCGGACAGCAAAATAAAGCCCCTCCACCTCCCATGATCTCTGCTGTGGCATGTGTGTCAGGGATCCAGCTATAGTGAGTGTCAGAGGAAGCAGGGAGGGGAGAGGCCCCCTCCGAGGACCTTAGAGTTATAGCTCTTTTAGGCAAAAGTCTTTTCCAAAAGTCTTCAATGAAAGGGCTCTCTTAAATGAGCTTAGCTTGCGTGTATATCTTTATTTGAGATGGCCTATGCCTGTACTTTACTCAGGGTGAACCAGGGGTAAATATGGACCTTGGAAAATGGGAAGGAGTTTTTAGGGTAAATGAAAATGGTTGGCTGGAGTCTAAAGTAATGAGAATACATTTGAAATGTAAATAAATAAAATAAGCAGTAATAAAAGAAAATAAAATATGGCTCAGTGGTTAAGAGCACTGACTGCTCTTCCAGAGGTCCTGAGTTCAATTCCCAGCAACCACATGGTGGCTCACAACCACCTGTAATGGGATCTGACGCCCTCTTCTGGTGCGTCTGAAGACAGTGATAGTGTACTCACATATATAAAATAAAGAAAAATTTTTAAAAAAATGTTTGCACCGCCATGCATTAAAAAAATATTTTTTAAAAAAAAAGAAAAAATAACCAATGTAGATAAATATTAGTTTTCCAAAGACAAAAAAAAAAGGTACTGAGAATTGAGAATGCCTCATTTGTATGGACAGGCATTCCAGGAATCCCAGGTACTTGCTGGATGAGTTCTTGTAGAGGTGGGGTTGAACTTGTAGTCTGCCAAAAACTACTTGAACTTCCCCAGGTAGAAGGTGTGGGGGTTGAGACTCCCAGACAATGTCAGAGAAACTGAAGCCCTGCTGGTAAAGGAGTCCTCCATATAGTGTCGACCTCAGAGGATCTACCCAGTTCATGGTAGACATCCACCTTAATTAGCAGAGATTCCCAAGACTCTCTCACAGTGGTACCTAAAAGAAAGTATTATTCAGTGAGTAGACTAGTGGTGGCGACAAGGGTCATAATGTGGAGAAAATGGGGCAAAGTCACTCAAGGGTTTCAAAATTAAAACTTATATAGGCTAAATAAGTTTTGGAGGACAAAAATACAGTATAAAGACCATAAACTAATACTATACATCAACTCTAAGCTTTAGAGTTCAGCATCAGTAACTAGGAAAAGAAATGCATATATGTTAACTAGTTTAATTGTATGAACCAAGATACCATGTGTGTCTTCTAGACAAGCATGACTGTCACACTCATGAGCTCACAGCAGTGATGACCATCTGCAGATGATCTGTACAAAATCAACCCATCAACATTCCATTATAGATGAGTGGGGACCTCATGAGTTTCCACTCCTTCTAAGGGACCAGCTAGTTGCTGGTAAAGAAAGAAGTATGTTCTTCAGTGGTGAATCCACTGGTAAACTGCCCAATAAATTAGCCTCTTACCCATGCTCATGCAACTAAACCCCATGGGCCATATAATAAGATGGTGATAGTGATGATGATGATGATGATGATGATGATGATGATGATGATGGTGACGGTGACGATGACGATGATGATGATGATGGTGGTGGTGGTGGTGGTGGTGATGATGATGATGATGATGATGATGATGATGATGATATATAAAAGTAAGCAGAGCTTTGCTGAGAAAAAGGTTTTCACTGGAAGAC